>CAEGAE010028663.1:0-36058 GCA_903067095.1 Girardinus metallicus | reverse complement strand
GGCTATTTGTGAGCCTGCCTCTTTATTATTACATTGAATTAATTTCAGATTTTTGTATAACTTTTCTTCAAGTTAACGAAGTGAGTAGTTTAGGTTAATTTTCTAAACTACAGAAAAGTAACTGTTAGAGAAGCTCAAATGTGAAAAATTGGACTGATGTTGATATGTGATAGTAACACTGCTGTTAAGTTAGATTTACCAATGTTTTATATTATCCATTTTTTTATCCGATTACCCGATTAATTGTAAGAATAATCGATAGATTTTTCGATTACTAAAATATTCGTTTACAACAGCCCTAAAGAACAGTGTACTGCAGTTAGATGGATTAGAAACAAACCACTGCCAGCTCGAAAGACTGGACATTCATTATTCCAGACTTTCCTCCTCATCTTTTCAATAACTTCTGATCTAATGTAATTCAACTGTTTTAATTCTTACATCATCTGCATTGTTTCCTATAAGACATACATTAATGTCACATGACCACTTACAGGACACTATGTGTTTCTCAAAGAAGCCTCCAAGATGAACAACTGTCCTCATGGATGACCTGGGGCTACTTTCAAAGATTAATCTGAAACATCTAATGCCTCTGAAATCTCATGTGAAATCAAGAAGCACAACTACAATAATAAGACATGGTGGTGTACAGGTAGCATACATACAGCAAAAACGTTGTCTCTGCAATATGCAGCACTTTAAGCTAATTCATAGATTAAATTTAAAGCTGAAGGAGGAAAAAAAATCTTATTTTGAAAGATTCCAACTTTAAACCGGACTTGTTGGGATATAAATTACTTAATATAAATATAGTCATCCAATCCAATATGACTCTTTCACTTAATATTTTTTTTTATATTTGTAGAGTTTTATCAGGAAGGAGTTTTATTGGAAGGTGGAAACAAAGATCTGGAGGTGAGATAGTATAAAAGCCTGCAGTTTCGTCTTTGGCTGAGAGAAGAATTTTAATGACCACTGTATGTTTCAAGCTGATTTGAAACATAAATATTTACATTTAATTCAAAAAGTTTACTATTTGTCTAATCAGCAGTAAGCATTCTAAATGTGTACAATTCTTGGCATATTTCCGCACAGATTAAAATCAAGAAGACATGAAACAGTGGTAAACTTATCCAGGAAATGCTAATCTGGTCTACCAAATACTTGAGGTCAAAAAAGAGCTCGGAACAATATCTAAACTGTAGACTTTCCTTTCTGCCGTAAAGATCTGTGGTAATGATTCAACGAACAAGCCAGGACAAAAATGGCATCCATAGGAGAGCTCCAAGGCAAACATCGCTGCTGACCAGAAAGAACACAAAAGCCCATCTATATGCCTGAAAATATCTTTATGATCTCCAGGATCTTTGGAAAAATATTCTTTGAACTGAAAAGACTAAAGAGGAAGTTTTTGGAAGTTTTGCGTCCCATTACACCAGACGTAAAAGTTACAAACCGGCCCTTTTCCACTAGTTCCTTAGTAGCAAGCCTCGACTTGGCTCAACTTTCTACAGTCCAGGCTGTTAATATCTCTAGTGAATGGGGTTGTCATGTAGCTGGGCAAACCCAGAGTGAAATAAGTAGCCTGATGCAAACTGTACGCGATACAAAGGCAACGCAACAATGGAGGACATGGAAACTATGTTTAACCTTCCACTCAGTCTGTTATTCTCCTTAAAAACTTCAAATACACTCAGTCGGTGATGTGACTGTCAAGTCAGATTATTGTAGAGGAATTGCTCTTGTGACAGAATCAGTGACCGACAGTCTTCTGATGTGGCATTTTCAGCCCAAATGTTTGGATCCCCAGTGAAGTAGGTTCTAAAAAATGAACTGGTACTTAATCATTACTATTGGAAACAATTATGACCAAGTAAAGTTGAGATGAGCTTAATGGTAGTTTAATGGTCTTAGGATGCATTGCAGCTTCAGGACCTTGATGACTTGCTGTAATGGAAATGTGCTTTCTACCAAAAAATCCTCAAGGACAACATATGGCCATCAATTTGTGACCTAAAACTCAAACAGATTTTTGTTATGTAGGACAATGATCCAAAGCACAGAAGCAAGTCCACCACTAATGGAATTTTAAAATGTCACTGTGTTTATGTACCATTTCCTATTTTAAGATGTAAACCTAATTGCCTCTTTAGTTAATAAAGACACCTTAAACTTTGAGGCATGAATGATGGCAATGTAAACCACGAGATATAATGCTAGATTAAAAGTTACATCAACATAATTCTTGCTAGTTGTAAGCAATAATAATAATAATAATAATAATAAATCTAATATGTGCAATAAATCTGTACAATATAGTCTCGCATGTTTAATTAATTTACTAAAAGAAACTTTTAGTCAAATTTGTTAACCATGATGGACCAATACTGTTAAGTCTTTTTAACTCTGGTGATAGTTACCACCCCCTCAGCATGTCAATGTTCTGCAGACACCTGCTACCTAGGGAGAGAGTTAAAACATGCAGGATACCACTGAGGACTGACTTTGGACACCCCTGCTGTATATTATGAAACTTAAATTGGCCAATTGATTGAAAAAAATAAGAAACACTAAAATTATTTTCAGTTTTCATAAGACATGATGCCGTTGTTGTTGGGACTGAATCCATTCCTGGATTGGATCCAGAGATGGATCCATCCCTGGCATGCCCACAAAAATACTATCCAACAGAAAAAGTCAAATGAAATAAAGGTTTTATTTTTTTTTTTTATTGTGACAGTCCCCTCTAATTTGTGTTCACCATGATGATGTGGTTTGCCCTATGAAATGTGGTTTAAGTAAGAGCCAACAAAAGACTAAGCTTTTCTTAAGTGAAATTGCCATGCTGAAATTGTTATGCATGTCAACATATATGTAATTATTGTACTAAACCAAAAATATACTAAATTGGTTGTAGTAGTGTGTAGTAGATTTTTTTCTTGAAAGAAAGGCCAAAGTGCCAAAATGTATTTTTCAACAGTAAAAAAGAAAAATCTAAATGAAAAATAGATAACAAATAAGTCGAAGAAAATATTGCACACCTTGTCACAACAGCAGGACAGGCAGACACATTCAACACAAGGACATTCAGCAGGAGTTACAGCCATATTTAAAACATCCACAAAGTTGCAGCACTATTTCAGTTTCTCAAAATAATAGCTGCAGTTTTTTTTTCACTTGAATTTCTGGACCTCTTATTTGTTACAAGAGCAGCAGAGATCTCAAAACCAATCCAGATCAAACTAAAAACGTAGTAGTCGTTAGTTTGATTGGGCTATACTTTACTTTTAAATTTATGACTGAATGATTTTACTCTAAAAATACAAGTCAAGAGGGTAAATTGAGTGTTAATTCTTAATGTTGCAGCAATAATGTCCCTGGAGATTAAAAGTAATTGTACATAACATAATATGAAATTAATTAACAGACTGTGAAAACAAACAAAAAAAAATCATATCAAAGAAACAGGACTTTGTATGAATATGCGTTGTGAGTTCACACACACGCACACGCAAACTTAGAAAATATTTATTTTTTACGTATAATTTCTCTTTTAATGGATCATGTAAGTCTAATCTTATGCAAATTTGAAACATCTCTATTCAATGAAATATGATAACATATTCTAATTTCACAGCTTATTTATCCCTAATACTTAGTTTATTCGAGATATGTGTGAACGTGGACTTCATTAACAGCAACAAGCGAAAAATAAGCCTCGTCCAGTGTAATATTTGCATGTATGCGCAATTACGCACATGCTCCAAAAGTTAGACCAAACCATGAGCACTCTTTGTCTTCCATTTATGAAATTAAAACTTTGCAAAGAACAGGTATTGTTTTCTCCATTGTCAGCACAGCAGTAGGTGCGCCTAAAACATTCTGGACCAAAAACCATTTCGCCCAAATCAAAACTTTTAGCACAGACAACATACCACACATGTGTCTGCATCTACAGCTGTCAGAAAAAGGCGCTTTGGCTCACCGGCTCCGTTCCGTTTCCGAGCTCCACAGCGCGCGTCCAGGGATGAAACAGATGGATAAAGACTGGCTGCCAACGCACAGAGCAAACCTGTCCGGGGAAGCGGTGTTGCTAAGTTAAACACAGTGCAAAACTGTATGATGGCAGAAATCTTTTCACAATAAAATCCCCATCTGAGCCCGGGGTCTGCATGTAACCAGAATATTTTAACGATTAAATGAGAGGCATTAAATATACATCTCTACATAACAACTAATTAATACACCTAAGATTTGTGCATCGAGCCATTAGTTTATCATCTGTTCTGAATTCATGGTGAATTTTATTTTGAAATGGAAAACTAGATGCACTTGCTCTTTTCAAGACGCATTTTACTCTGACAAACTGACCCGCTGATATGACCAGCGAGAGCAACAACGCTTTACAGATTCTCAGACTTTGATTTGGCTCTTCAAAAAAAAAAAAAAAAAAAAAAAAAAAAAAAATAATAATAATAATAATAACAATAATATACATACCCTTAAATTGTGGCAAGATGCCACAGAAAGTTAACATGTGGCTGTTGGCTATTGTTGCATTGTATTTATTCATTTATCTGTTTCATTTATTTATTTATTTTCTCCTTTCATATATTTGTTTGTGTTTTAGTTTTGTGTCTATCTCATATTTTTCTTTCATCATAGAAAGAAGTGAGAATCTTCTGGTCTGAGTGTTTCATGATCTGCACAGCAATGCCAAAGCGAAAAAAGGGTAGAAATTTTAATTCTGTTATAGCTGTGATCTGACTTTTGTTTTTAATATTTGTCTCTGTATTTGCTTCCAAGCATACTATATGCTTTTTACTTAAAATGTGGATAAAAGGCTGAAATGCTTTGTAACTGTAAAATAATGTCCTTAAAACTTGACATGTCTCTGCAGCCTCTCAAACTCCCACTCAGGCTGCTCTCAACAATTTGCCCATGGTTTCCCCAGCAACAAAAGTGGTAAGATGTGTTCATCCAAAGTGAACTTTAAAGCCCATCTTAAAAAGCCAGCCTTAATGGACAACGAGCAAGACAATATGAGGGTAATAGAAGAAATGAAAACTCTTCAGGCTGTTGATTAACTTCGGTAAAATGCAGTCGAAGTATAAATGTATGAAAGGGAAAACAAAAGAATAAGGAGAAATGCTTCTGAGAAAGAGACAACCAGACTATTTTATTCTGAATATTTGTATTCAGAATACACAGTGTTCTTTGCTCAATTAATTTCTTTGAAGGATAGAAACTGTTTGGCTAGCACTTAAAAAGTACACATTCAAATGACATCTTAATCTTAAATAAAGTAATTGCAGTACACTACGGCTTTGTGTAATTATGAGACAGTTTGAATTGCAAACTATTACCTGTCCATCTGAATAAAGTATTGTAAAACTGCTGTACATCTAAATTACTTTTGCTGATTTTTAAGTGGTAATTTGACATAACATTACATGTCGTGATGTTCAGGAAAGAGATTTAAAATCGTTTTCAATTTGACAAAAGCATGCTGAAATATAGGAAGAAAGAAATTAATTGCAACCGAAATATCTTGCATACAGTGACCCTTTTAAAGAGAAAATGGGTAAAGTTTACTTCAAAGACACTGTCAGTCAGACTTTGGAAGTCCATCTTCACTCTGTCAATTTTCAAGATGTCAGCAGCACGACAGATTTGGATTTGACTGATGGTTAGCAAATAGAATCAATGCCCAAGATAGAAAAATATGTGAAATTGGGAAATATGATAAATATGATCCTACTGGAAGTTAAAATGAATCCAGAACTATTAAATCAGTGATAGCTTGGTGCCAAGTTTGGTTACTGTTTGCAGTCATATGCACAAGTTCTCCAACCTACTTTGAATGTATGAGCATTCAAAATAGGTTGAATTATCCAAATCACACTTGATATATGTGAACTTAAAAATAATTGAGGAAGATAAGGTCGGCAAAGCCAGAGGCACTGGGAAAACCGCCAGAGAGGGAAATCACTTCACTGCAGCAGGATGATCTGACATCATCCTTAGTTTCCTTAATGAAACTAGGGAACATTTCCTGTGTGATTACTGGACTGATACCTGGTGAGTTAATTGACTGATACAGAACAGCTGAAAGGGTAACACTAACCCGAGGCACTGGTACATTTCTTAATAATCAGCAAAGTTAGATCCCACAAGTTAATATGATGATGAAGTGCCAATGGAGGAGTTTTCCTCTTATTTAGAGAGCAAAGTATTTGCTGGTATGAGGATGTCAGAATCAACCAGCCAGAGTAAAATGCATTGTTTCATATTTGATTTATGTTTATTAGATACATATTTTTAAATACAGCACTATATACTAGCAAATTTAACGCCACGATTAAAGATACTGCCAAAAAACTCACAGTATCTTTGCGTATCTGCAGGAAACTCGTACTGATAATGACAGGTGAAAGGTCACTGATTGCTAAGAATTGCCAGCAAGTGGATATCCTACTCGGATGTATTAACAACATTTTTGTTTTGGTTTCTCAAGCATTACAATTAAATTGTCATAAAGCTCCTTTTGTCTGTTCCTCCTTCAGGTGCCACAGGGACCCCTGATTAAATCTTTGAACCTTGATCAAAATGTGCCTTGATTGGATTCGCAGGCACACAATGAACTGTTTATCAAAGTGAGGTCTCATTGTGATTAAAATGACTCAAAGGACTCAATATTTGTATTTCAATTATTTCAGTTCACCTGCAATATGAGAAAAAGGAAGACACATTAATAATGTGTTGGTGAATGACAAGCTCAGCCATCGACAGCAGCCGTTTGCCGTATCCTTTAACTGCAGTCGTATGCCAGCAGCTCCCAAACTGTCTTGAGTGATTTACAATGTGGCAATTAACCTCCGGTGGTGGCGGTGACTTTCAGAGCGTTTTTTTTTTTTTTTTTTCCCATGAGAGACGCACGGCTATGACTGGGGAGCATATCCTCCCAGCTCTTCCCAACACACTCTATCAGATTCTTATTCCACAGGGAGCCCACCGAAGCAAAAGCTATACATATTAATAAGTAGAGACGGTATCTGTTCTCACATCTTTTTTCACTGGAGTGGCATGCTTCTGAGTTGGACCATTGTCAGTATGAAGGCGCTCAAATTCTTCTATGAAGAAAACAGCTTGAGATATTAAGGGTTGGTGAATAATAAATATTATATATAAATATGAAATGTAGTTTAATAAAGCTGGAGATAAACCCTGCATTTGAAGTGCAGAAAACAAATAAATTAATCTAAAACCTTGTTTTTCTCTCCGAAATTAAATGCAAGCATAATGGATCTTAATTATCTCTCTTGAGTTTTTGATTTTCATAAAGAGGTGCTTCTTAATGAAATCTATGGCTGCTCAAAAATATGTTGCACTTAAGAGATTAGAATAATATATCAGGCCTAAATTAGGCAAACAAAAGCCCAAATATGATCAAATGATTACTTGCTTAGACAGTCGGGAAAGCACACCGAATGATTCTCAAATGATTTGCAAGGAATGAATAAAACTAATAAAGGCTTAACTCATAGCACACTTGTCCAATTCTTACTCATATCAGCATATCTTTTTATATTTAAATATAAAAGGCAAGCTTATGAACTTGCACCTTCACATAATTATAGTGCCGCTGATGCATCAGAAAGAAAATTCATAGATAAGGTGAACAGCCTTACTCAGTTTCTCATTATGGTGACATTGTTATTCTGTCAAAAATAGTATGCACTAGAGAAAAATAATATTCCAGCACCTCTTATGGTTCTGCAAGAGTAATTTGAAGGAAATGAAACTGGACATAATCAGGGTCTATTTGCTTCATCTGATAATATAATCAAATCTCCTTTGGCTACTCGGTCACATACATTTGGTTCAGAATAGCACATATAATTTTCCAAAACGTACACATTTCAACTGGTGCTACAGCAATTCCTTGGATTTTGTCTGTTCACCATGTATTTTACATTGGCTCATATATAGTTTTCCAAATGTTATAATGGTTGTGTGATATGAAATCCCTAAGATGCCTTTCTTTCAAGAATTCATTCAGTGGACACACAACAAACCTGTGCAATTTTCTTGACTATTTGCTTTGTGAAATATAATTTTGACTTATTGTTTAGCTTGTCCCAATTTTAAGAAAAAATATACTATCCTGTTGCAAATGAAAAAACAAGCTTCGAATTTAGTTGATGAGCACACTAGTCATGTTTTTGGACTATGAGAGAAAGTTGCTGGAACCAGATAGATCCCACACAGTCACAGGAGAGCATGCAAACACCAGAAAGACTCCAGTCAAGGATTTCAACTCCAGACCTTCATCCCACAAATCAACAGTAAAAACCATCAACTCCCAGAGCAAACAGAACTTAAGTATCTGTGAACATGATTAAATCTATCCAGATAGAGATTAAAAGAATGCTGATATATCCTTCACTTTTTCTCTGTAAGACGACACTACAACATACTTTGCTAACTTTGCAAAGCAGACATTGAGCTATCTAATTATTTTTGCCATTTCCAAAAGCATCAATATGTGGTGCTTTCAATCTGAAAGAAGACGATAAAATCTATATTTATATTTAAATTATAGATTGGTTTCATTTTAGAACATCTTTAAAATATTTGGTGTGCCCCAAAGTTATAATTAGGTCTTTACTTCGCAAGTGGTTGCATTTGATTACGATCAGATGTTTATAGACAATAAATTTACATAAAATTGTACGAATAAAACTTTAAATAATTATAATCTCATGGTGCACAAAGTAATTGGTAGTTGGTGGCAGCTGAAGGAATAATTTTGGGAATAATTTTTCTTTTTGTATGGTCATCATGGTTTCTAAGCACATTTTGCCTTTTTTCTGCAAACTTTCAGGTTTTGTTTCTTGACATTTTCATGCAGCATTTACTGGCAGAACTGGAACATAAGCGCAAAAGCAAACCATATTTATAGTGGAAGTCTAAAGTAATTTTTCCTGTGGTTGGCTGACTTGGCATGAGATTGACTGTGAAATTGCACGTCATAAGAGAAATCAGAACCCAGTTGCTATAAAAACAATAATAATAATAACAATAATAATAATAAAGATGTTATGTATTAGAGCTGTCAAGGGTCAGTGAGACTGTTAAAAAGGTGTATTTTTAGTTCAATTTTAGAGTGAGGTCAAGCTCAACAATGTCCCTCACTTATGGAGATATGGAAGAAGAATTGGTCAGCCATCCAATATAGCAGGACTCAATGCAAATACCTGCAGAAACAGGTTTGAGAAAACCATACAGTAGTTTTATGACTTATAAACATTGAGGGAAACTACATCACACAATGTCTATTAACAAGCCCAAACTTTATAAAACTAGCATTTCAAAACATTATTCTATTTGGTGAATTGTATTCCTCTGGATATTTCTTTTGATAACTTGATATTAACCAAGAAATCATGATCTGACATAAATTTGTTATAAAAGTATTACTGATTAAACTTTAGCTTTAATACCATAAAGCTACATAATTTTTGAAGTTTAATCAGTAATACTTTTATAACAAATTTATATCAGATCATGATTTCTTGGTTAATGTCAAGTTGTCATAACAAAGAGATTTTGAATAATGTCAACTTTGTATTAAAAGTCTCATGATTTACCGAATGACACTTTATGACAACAGTCATAAATATTCATGAAGACTTACTGATGTTCATGACAGGTGTTATGTCATGTTTATGACAGTGTCATGACAGTCTTATTCACAACCCGTCAAATAAAGTGTTACCTTTTTTTTTTAGTATTTTACTAACCTTGTCCACCACTAACCTTTTTAATCCATTTATTTTGTTAATCCCTTAGTTCTTCTTTCAACATTTTTTTGACCTCCAAATGCTTATTGTTTATTTTCTGCCTTTCGTTATTTCCCTTCCGCCGTCTTCAAAATTCCATTTCCAACCACTGTCACTTTCCCATGCAATCACTTCCCATGATTTCTGCCCCATCTCTCACTCTGCCTGTTCCTTTCCATCTCCACCTCTCATTTCTTTAATCGTTCTGTTTTCCAATGAAGGTTACTCCTGCCTGCAGGGCTATGAAAATGTCAGAGAGGCGCACTCCATTTTCAGCTACGTAAATAGCCATTTCCCGCCAGAGCAAACCCACTTTCCTGCGTCTGACCTGCCGCGTTACACATTACAAGCCCACATAACATGTCTCACCTCCTCTTCTAATACCTGAACATGCTTCTGGGGGAGTATGACTAGTGAGTGCTGCAGGTGTCCTCTCCACATACGGAAAAACTGATCCACCCACTCATATCCATGTTTCATTCAGAGGCTCCTTATAATTTTGCAGGAGCTCCATCAAAGTGAATTTAGGATTACAATGTATTTCTGGAGACATGACTTCAAACTCAAAGACTTTTTAATGACTGTTCAAAGGGCTTTCGACACTAGGATATGTATTATTTCAAATCAGTAACTCACTGAAATTAAAAATCTAAAATCTACTTTGAATCAGAAGTTAATGATCTTTTAGAACATGTATTATTTTCAACACAGATTTGGGTCCTTACAGCCACAAGATGTAAACAAACCTAAGACCAGAGTATAGTTTTTGAAACATTCATATTAAACCCTAGAAGAAAAGAGAAATTAGGTGTTGTGTGACGTGAACAATAGCTCCACATTGCCATATTCTACAGAGGCCTGGACACATTGAAATAGTTAAAAGTGATTTTTATTTTTTCATCAGAAAGCAAAACATTTGGCTGGAAAACACAGATTTTATCACTGAAATGATATATATTTTTTTGTAATATAAAGCTGTTCCACCATAAATTGTTGGGCCTAACTAAAATGAAGAAAAACAAAAAAGATTTATCTCCAAACAGGACAAGATTTACTAAAATGCTGTATTTACTATCCGTAGTAGTGAAGAGCAGAATTATGAACACTGTTTTCTTGTCAAAACATGCTTGTTTTCAGAGGTATTCATATTTGGAAAAGAATTTTATGCAGTATTTGAAAGTACAAACACAACAGGGTTTTTGAAATAACAACGCTGTCTTTTGTGATTTACTCCTTTCTTTCTTGTGGCTGTTTTCAGGGAGCACCATAAAACACTTTACCGCTCTTCTTCATGGGGTGTGAGACTTTCAGGAGTAATTTTTACATTTTGAAGTACTATCTAAATGTAGAGCACACTTTGAAAAAACGTTTAGTGCATGTATGAAAAAGAAAACATGATACAGTAAGATGTATCAAAATATTTAACAAGAGTAGGTTTCCATATCCTGCTGTTTCGTTGAGGTTTTTTATTATAAATCATTCTCTTAGGTGCAATCTAGTAGCAAAATGTGCTAAACTTGAAGAGCATAAAAGTGACCCACAACAGTGGGTGGCCTGTCTACTTTGCGAATCAGTCTTAATAAATAGCTTTGTTGTATAGGTGTTGTATACTCATAATGATTTTTAATGATTTCATTCTAACTTTAACCCTGGAGAAAACTTGCAATTTCTAAAAAAAAAAAAAAGGTGTAAAATGCAAAAAAAAAATCCTAGATATACAAGGACAACAATGGAACAATTAAAAACAGCATTTCCTATGATAAAGTCATGTCTTATTTTTTGCAATTAATATAGTTGTGATTTTCCATTTCCAAAGTACATTCAATACAGCCTGATTTGAAGATAGGCGGAGATCAAAGGTAGGAATAAACATGCAGAGGCAGAACTATCCAAATTCAAATATGATATCATAATTATCTGAAAATCTGAATCACTCCCTGGAGGAGCTACTTTAAAACCAAGGATAGAACAGGTAAAATCTCTCATAGATTTTCTTCTTAAAAGAAGCACTTTAGCAAGACTTGAAGCAGTGTTGGAATATTCAAATATATTCACAAAGTATGCAACTGAAAAATGCTAATTCTGTTTTCCAGGTCTAGCAAAAGAGAAGAAATTGACTTGTTAACCTTGCCTAAAACTACTTTGTAGTTCCCAACCTACAACAGGATGTTCATGCTGTCATTATAATTCATCAGCACAGGGAAGAATAATATGGGAAAGCACATCCTTTGACAAATATGAAACAACACATTCACTGACAAAAAAATAAATAAAAGGATTTATGCTCCTCAAGGCACAAAGAAAAAGCAAATCCAATTTTGTTTCCATTAAAATTTTACTCTTAACTATAAAATAACAAATGCTCTTTTAGGGCTGAGAGAGAGAGCTCTGTGTAATTCACTGTTTTCTCTGAACTAGAACAGAACCTCGGATGCAAGTGTGATAGAATGTGTCAACTTGAAAACATGCTGCAGAAATTTTGAAACTGAATTTTAGCAAAGACATAACAAATGTGGTCACCTTTTTTATTTATTTATTTTTTAACTCGTCTTGTTCCTGTGTTCTCAACATCCACACTCTGAGAACGAGTCCCCCACCCTGAGGTGAGGGAAGGCTCGTTCATTTCCGTGCTCAATGTCCCAGCAAGCCCTGATGGGTTCCACATCACCCCTGTCCTCCACCTCCGCTACTCCCTTCACTAACAGTCTCAAGATCTCCGCTTTTCAATTTCCTGCAGCTCTGCAAGACAATAGAGGCCTGCATCAGGCATCTGATAGCTCACTTCAACAAAAAACAGAAGAAAAATCATTCTAACAGACTCTCATCCTGTTTTATGTAGACAGTACATTATTATCTTGGAGTTTTCATTTTCTGCAAGTTCTCTAATTTGGGCTTCAAAATTCAGAAAGTGTGCTCTAAGGACCTCAAACTGAACTGTGGAAAGACACCAAACTTTTTTTTTTAAACAAAAACATCTGTGCAGAATACAAACCTGGAAGACAGAGGAGACCTCTAAGTCAAACAATGGGCTGTGCTAAGATCCTGTAGGACTTCCAGATACAAACCATCAAAACAATAATGGAAAACTTGCTGGACATCATGAGTTGTTCAACTTCAATTTCTGTTGCTCTAACCGAGGTGTTGCTACATCTGATCTTCTGGGTGGAGATCTCAGAGGGTGTTCCTGGAATCTGCTGCAGTGATTTGGAATAGTAACCAATGATTGGTTCACTGATGATCAGTGGCACCATTTTGAGCCCTTTGTATTTCTCAAGCTTATTATCTTCCTTCTTGATGTTGCATGATAATTGATCCTCAGTTGTTGGTTCTTGACCGGGGAGATCTTATTTTGATACAAAATGCAGTTATTAAATAAAGGTGTTTGTTATTAAGGGAGAAAACAAAAATCTAAACCTTTATGGCTCTTTGGGAACAGTGATTGCCTCTAGTTTCTTTCCTTTCTTGTACACCACAGCTATCCAATGTAAAAGAAATCCTGAGGTCCCATATGTGTATCCTGGTTAGGCGGATCAGTGAGTTAATTTCTGACAACTTGATGGAAACCAAAGGAGAAAAGGTGGCTGATCTATTTCTAATACTGTATCCAGAGCTACTCTTTGTGAAGATTTAGCTGAAAGAGTTCAGACCTGTAGTGGACACTGAGCATATATGTGTTTGCATGTATTCAATATTTATCCTCTGGATTTACACTGATTTCATAACATTGTTGACAATCTGTACTGAATATGACCATGAAAGTAACCCCACATTTTCTTTTTGTACAGTCAAAGTAACAGGGAAATGATGCTCAGAACAAGATAATAGAATAATCCAGAAGGTATAAAATTACAGCTGGATCCATTCAGACTCACTTCTGTTGGTTTTCTTAGTGTTGGTGTTCCTTTAACAATAGATACATCCTGTCAGCACTGTCTGTCTAACATTGCGCTTCTGCTGCGCCTGAAAATAACTTTCAAATAGCTTGATCAAATTAATTGGCTTTACTGTTGGACAGATGAGAATAGATAAACCATTAGCTATTCAAAGAAAAGATTGACAAGTGTGTTTTAAAAAAAAAAATAATAATTACAAGGGCTGAAAGGAGAGTGAGGGGTAGACAAAGAAAGCTGGCCAGGGAAGGGGAAGAGAAAGGACACACTTTGCAGAAATGAGCCTGCTTTGTTTCCTCTCCCTGGCAGGAGTCAGATGTTCTGCCATTCTCCATCTGGTGAAGCAAGGCTCCCTTTTCTCATTCAACACAAAACCTATCATTTGTACATTTGTGGATAGATGGGAGACCAAAGACAGGAATAGAAAATCAGAGGGACTCCGAAAAAGAAGGGGGTGTGGTGGCAGAATGAAATGTATTCAGCATGAAAGCATGGTTTCTCTTCTAATAAAATGCTTATGAATAGTGTATGGTTACTTTTCATGACAACTGTCAAAGTGACACAATATGTAATGCCAGGCTTTTGCTGCAAGATTTACCACCACTCGCAGGATACTGTTATAAGCAAACTAATACAATGGCGACTAAAGAGGCCGAGGTTGAGGTGAAGCACTGTTGTTGCAATTTTGCTTACAGAGCAGCTGGTTGCATTAAACTGAGAGGTGTGGTAGTGACATGGACCTCATCTTAATTGGATCTGTCCGAACTCACCAGCAGTTAATTTACTGCCTCTATTGGGAAAAGCTTCAGCTTTGTGATAAATGGCCAATCCAATAGTGAGGTCTTCTTACTGGGGTTGTTTTGGTCATTGGTGATAATCTCTGTGATAAGGATGCTAATTCATTGCCAGTATTATACAAGATACAGAAAAGAAGAAGATTTATTCTTCTTACCTAGATAATTTAATGTATTTTGTAAGTTCCTTATGTTTTTTGGGGTTTTTCTTTTCATTTCTAAGATACAGGATTCAACTAAAAAAGAATCCAGATCACTAACGGTCTTTATTTCCCAATGGAAAGATTTATTTTTGTAAAAAAAAAAAAAAAAAAAAGAGTCTCATATATGTTTTTCAAAATAAAGGTGTGTTTATTTTCCAAAAGAAATCGCATGAGAAAAAGTATCCATCAAAGGATTTCCATTTAATTAAAGTAATGACGAAAATGTTGCACAGGCATAAATTGCAAACAAATACTCTTCAAAGTAGCAGTATCACTTTTTTATAGGGGAAATTACAGTGCAATAAAATGATGACTCAGACTTACACAGGTTCCCTATGAGGTAAACAAGCAATCAAAGCTAAGTGCTTTTTTTCTGTTTTTGAAAGAGGGATTGCAACAGAAAAAAACAATCCAATATCCTGATAAATATAAACAAGTTAAAAATTTGGATCGATGTAGGGCAGTTCTCTGCTATGTGTGATTATTTAGAATGCTAAAAAAAAAAAGTAATGTAAAATGGGACTGGACAGTACAAAGTAAGGTACCATCAGAATTTCTTTAAGAATTGTCATGTTTAAAATATAACCATCTTTAAAATACAGTGCAGCTCAGTCAATTGGAACTTTACATTTCAATTTTATAATTATGAAGCGCAAGCTAGAGTGGAATAATAGCTTTCATTACTATCAATGTAACTTTTAAGAAGTTACACTGATGCAATGCAAACTTCACACAAGCTATTAAAACAGATTTTTAAAATGTTTTAATATCAAAGGCCACGTCCAGTATAATAAATAGAAGGATGATTTTGAAAAGGAACAATTACAGAAATTTTGCATCAGCAAATACACCAATAAGCTGACTGATCAGCTGCATATATTCTACAGAATACAATTTTAACACTACATTTTATTACATTTTTTGCACTCAATTATCTTTTGCTTCTCAATACGACAATTACTCCTGTGAAACTTTGGTTCATACAGATTCACTAAAATATAGTATATTTCAACTTTTGCCATCATTCTCTCTTCCGGAAAATAATTCTTTTATACCCGGATTGGGTATAAAAGAAAATCAAAGGTATGTAGACCATCCTTCTGTAGTATTTTCTACCACTTATCTATCTTGGATGAGCGAGGTAGATCAATACTTTACTCTGTTAGATTAACATAAATCTTTTTATACCACATGGCTACACTGGTACTCTCAGAAAAAAAGGCTTTTACCAGGCTATGTGATCAGAACAGTGTTGTTTTTGTTTCTTTGTGGTTTTTAAGGCTCTGTTCTGAGTTTTGACACTCGTATGATTATGTAAGATGATTTATTTTTATGAAACCATTTTCATTGAAAAGGAAAAATAAATCATCTTACAATAGATTGCATTTCTCCACCCAATGATACAGCCTCATTTACTTTCATTCTTCTCTGTCTTAGCTTTCATGTTTTTATTTCACAATTTTCTCTGTATTGTGTGTGTGTTTGTGTGTGTACTTGTTTATTGATCCTGTTTAGAACCATTTCCATTTACTAGTCTTCTGAAGACTAACGGGCCTTATTGGTACCAAAACGCTGTCAGGTTAAGAGGTAAAGTGGGAATTAGATTCTAGTTAAGGTTATCATAAGAAAAAGTAGGAATACAATTATCAAAATGAATGGCAGACAATATGAGTAGAAATAAAACTTTGTGTGTAGGTATAAGTATGTATAATTTCCTTTTTTTTTTTTTTTACTCAGGCCGGCTAGTTTTTATTTCTATCAAAGTTTTTAATTTTTTTTTCCTTCTAAAAACAGTTAAATGTTTCATAAAAGAGGTATTATTTTCATTGGTAAGCCAAACATTGCGCTGTGTGTAATCACAAGTAGTTCTTTACAATCCCCTATCACCAGGAATAAGTTGGTGAGCTGTTGATTTCAACCCTCCACCTTTTCTTTCTTTTGGAGTTTCAATGTTTTCAGTTTTTAGTACAAAAACAAACTGCCTGCCTGGGGCAATTATTCACATAACACACCAAAGTTCAAAACCATCCAGAAGATGTTTTATCCACTTTGACAAGCTATGGTTTAAAATAACTTCCTATAATCGATTTATGCTTTACTGTAAGGCAATGGTTCTGAGAAATCTGACCTTTTTCTTCCCCCCACACATTTTAAATATACCTCATTGGGATCAAATGCTGATGGTTCGGGGAAAATTTACCGCAGAACATTTTTGTTAATCTATTTTCTCTTTTTAAATAACATAAGTATTTAGTCAGTCATTGTTACCAACACAGTGAATAAGAACTATTTGGCTGATTTCTGAGCTTACAATAATCCTCAGCAGGCTGACTGAGTTAATTACTCAATATGTATTAATAACCGGCAAGAGAAAGAGGACAGAGCAGTAGTTGTGCTTTGATCTAAATGTAACAATCCAAAGTAAACTGACTGGAAAAACACTTAGAAATTGAACAATCTTACAATGGATTTAAACAGCTGTTTGGCAGTTAATGCGACAAAAAAGCAAATTCCTTCTGAAGTAAAGAATAATTAGCAAGGCATATAATATAAAGCAGAGGAAAACAAATCAGGAAATAGTAGACATATGTTAGAGCACAAAGTGTGAGTTTACCTTCTCTATAATGAAGCATGACTCACACCAGACTTACAGGCCACTTCAGAGAGCTAGATCCTCATTTATTTTACTACAAAAACTTCAGACATGTTTTAAGATGTGGGATTTGAATTATCTGGATGCAAATGAAAGCATTAATTTAATTACTACTTAATAGTGTGTAAAATTTGAAAAAAAAAAAAAAATCTAAGTGCATTACCAACAGTCTCACAAAAGATTTCGAAGATGATAGTAAAATTCTCTCCAGACATAGTTATCTGCAGATGAAATTCTCACAGAGTAACCAGGTACTTCACTAGTCTTTAAAGTAAAAAACATAGCCGTGCCAAAAAACAGAAGGACATTTCAGGTGTCTCAGAGAATTGCATCTCTGAAGGTAACCTCATCCTTCTCTGCTGTCATGAGAAAACCAATGGGTGAAGTCGTTTTGCCTCTACAAGAAGGTCGACAACTTCACAGGGCAACTGGGCAGAGTGCAGCTGTCCGTGTCCTAGACCATGGAGTGTGTGACAAAATTGAATACAAAAAAAAACAAAGATGTGCTCTAAACTTTAGACAGCAGGAGTGACTTTTGTGAGACCAATTTGACAGATGACTCAGCAGATGTGACTCCTGTCTGCAACCACAAAACAGAACAAGTGATGTGTTTTACAGCCATTATTGTTGTGGTGGTCAACAACAACAACAACAACAGATCTACTGTGTAGGGCTCCAGTGAAACCATACATTTGGTTTCACTGGAGCCTTTTGAAATAAACAAACTATTTTAATGGCTTTCTAAAACAAAAATTGGGCTCACACATTGAGATTTCTTAAATTAATACAAAGATAGATTATATTGAAATCAAGAAGAAAACTTAGATGTCACTTAAACTACACTTCTGCCACATGCTGTTTGTAACCACAGTCAAGGTTAATCATTACAGGTTATTGAAGGGAATTTTAACTACCATACATGTCTCAGAAGGGATTCACATAAAAAAAAACTTTTATGATATTTTTGAAAAATCAGATGAGGAATTTGACTAGAAAGATAAAATACACAAACAAAGATAGTGCTTGTACAATTGAGTCAGATTAATTTATATAGACCCGAGTGACTTTTGAAGAAAACAAAACACTCTGCACTTTCTGCAGCCCCTGTTGTGTCACATGCATTGTGCCGCCAGGAATTAAAAACATGCAGCATTTCAACAGCAAGTGGACAGACATGAGTGCAAAATGGCTCAGTGCTTTGCAATTAATTGTCCAAACTGGCCAGATAATACTATTGGAGTTTCATTCTTCAGCTTTCCCAAAGATAATAATAATAATAAAGAAACTACAAGTAGGCCCTTATGCAAAAATTACTTTCCGAACATCTAAAAAGAAAGGCAAATGGTAGGATGTCACCACAGACAGCGAGATGAAACTAGGAGGAGCTTAGCTCAAGCCAGATGTATGTGCAGAATAATTATTCCATTTAATGCACTAGAGCCACAAATTGTACATTAAAAATTATGATTGGTTCATACTTCTAACTCGGTTGATATGCATGTTGTCTTGTCGGCCATGACCGTCTTGATCATCGGAATCCAAATCTGAAGTTTCCACTCAGTTCTGGACATCTAGGTTTCTTCTTCCATTTCCACTAATAAACAACCAGACAGTAGCGTTGTTTTAGAGGTCGACTGAGGCACGGTATGGAATAGCAAAGTGCATGTCATGAACCGAGGACGGTAACTCTGGCCAACCCCAATACCACCTCATTTGGGATTGACAAAAATGCTAAAAACAATTACCGTAAATTCCGGACTACAGCGCGCACCTGATTATAAGCCGCACGCTCTAATTTGAGAAAGAAAATCAATTTTGTACTTGTATAGGCCGCATGTATCCGACTTTCTATTATATGTTAATTGTAAAGACTACGACAGCAAGATAAAGTCCAAGGGAATCACAGGTCAGAAAAAAGCTTTAATTAAAAATATATATAAAGAAAGTGGGGGTACGTTATCCGAGCTTGACCTTTATCACCGTAACATGAACTCTTGCTGCCCAGTTCGGAGTATTTCGGTTCAATTAACACAAAAATATGCGACCTACATTTTCTGACAGATTATCAGGGGAGCAGGAGTTTAAGTTAGCTAATCAACCACCGTGAATGTTCCTGCGCAATGATCGCAAAATGAAGATTCAAAAACATAAATCTGCAACGGACAGAATGTTCCGTTTGGTGTTTTGACGTACTTTTTTGCCTGGGATATGTTTTTGTGTTGTTTTTCTACTTTCCCACTTCCTGCTTCAATCACCTGACGAATTGCCTTTAACTTAAAACCGGCATTGTTTGCTTTTCTTCGAGTGTTTTCCATGTTGATGACGGTGAGTACAAATGACTGATTTACAACTGTGAAAGTGAGCATGATGTATTGCACAATTTCATTGGACCTCTGTGAACAACTCCTCAGTTTTATTGGTCTACTGTTTTTGGCGCCATAAATAAAAAAAAAAAGTACTAGCCGCACCATATTATAGGCCGCAGTGTAACTGCTTATAGTCCGGAATTTACGGTAAATTTTTAGGTGAAAGAAATGGGGCCCTGAAATGTTTTGTAAGTGTGCCACTTTTCATAAAATAGCAATATTAGAGATGTCATTTCAGTTCTCCTATAAGCCTGGTCTTAAAAGTACAGTGAGTGTCTGCCGTTCATGAACTGGGAATTGTTTCTATAGGAAGGAGCTTGGTAACTGAAATATCTGCTTCCTGTTCAACTCTAGAACCATTTAGGAATCACCTATAAACCAGTAGACTGAGAACTATGTGTTCTGATGAAAACATAAGGTACAATCAGATCTGTAATATATAAGATGATGCTTAATTATACTGGGTAAACATGGAGCAAATGAGAGAAGTTGAAATTAGAGAAACAGAATCATTTATAAACACATACTATTTGTAATTTATAATTTAAAATCACTGTTTGAAATATTTTGCAATTTCTGAGATTCAAAATTGACTGGCCATGGCCCTGTTCAGAGAACAAGGCAACAGGCTCCACATTGTTCAGTCCAAAACGCTAATCACCAATTATCCAATTAAATTTTCTCCAGCAAGAACGTCCAATTACACAACACATAATCATAACACAATGATAGCTACTATGCTATTTTCTAGCCTGTGCCATCAGCTGGATGAAACTGCATATTTTTTATTCATAGGCTTTCTGTGATGATATGGAAAAATATTCTGGCCTGCTTTCGCACATACAGGTGTGTCTACATGTGTGCATCCTGGATTCCAGAGAGTAGACTCTACTGTGTTTGTAGCACAAACACACTCAACCAGTCTTACGTAGCTACAGAGAGAGACTGTCATCTGTTTCTCATGTACTCCAAGCTGCTTTAATTTCACAAGACAGCTAATTGCAATTAGAATGCATAGGGCTTTGAGTTGGGGAAAAAAAAGAGGAAGCAATCAGCGCTGATTGTAAAAGCTTGAGCTTGATCAGAGAAAATCATCCTGCATGGCTTCCCTCTGCTCACCAACATCTGAGTCAGGAGTGACAGCGGAACAGTCTGTTTTTACTATGATTATGTCCATAAAAGCAGCTCTGATTTCAGCTCTCGTACAGATTCGAAAGGATTACGGCAGACTTGATACTGCAGGCCGACCCATTTATGTCCCTGCCCAGAGAATCACTCAAAGACATTTCATAGGTCAAAGATGAATCTGTTCAGCATGTCTCTTGGACTAAAGTTTGATAGTTGAATCTTTGCTGCTTCTTAATGAAAGCTGATTCATGTACAAAGAGAAGCTATTTCAAGCAGTTAATATTAACCACAACTTCCCATTTTGAATCAAAGAATGAGGATTTTAAAAAGGGTCAACAGTGGTTTTATTTCAATCTTATGTGATAAATATTCACCAAAAATATGAGCAAGTTAATTTTCTTCAAACTGAACAGACTACTTTTGTGTATTGTGTCTATGGAGGTTCTTCACTAACGAGAGAAGTTCAGGGTCTCTCTTCAGAAAATACTAGTAAGATTGCGATCATTCCTCATTTTTTTGTTTGTTATAGCACATCTTTGGATTAAGAATCATTTCTGCTGCTGAAGGCTCTCTGAATCTCAGTGATCCACCACTCGTAGTTTGGAAACAACTTGGATTAATCGACACTGCCACCTAGTGGAAAATCAAAGAATAGCTTCAAAAGAAATTTATTAAAAACATTTATTTCAGCTTTGAATTTAGTTTAAAACATATACATGAGTGAAAAAACATAAAGCATTAAAATTTATTCTTTAGTGATTCTAAATTGTTCTTCATAATAAATTGTCTGAAAGAGAATTCATGTAGAGTCCTGTGTGAATATAAAATGTTCAGCAAAGCTTATGCAAACCAAAGTTGGTTTTCTGCTTTGACTTTCAATGAAGCTGAGGAAAAGCATATCATACATGCAGCACAGGGAAGACCTTCGGCATAAACAAAGCCGTCTCGCTAATTTCAAGCATGATCGATGAGCAATGGTTTTTTAAGCTTCTATCTCACTGGCCTGCCAGCACTAATATGACTTAACATGCGTGGAGTGGATTATTTTTTAAAAGGATGTGCTCATTTTCAAGCACCTCCGACAGTACATCAAATGTTTACCATATCCCTCTACAAATGTAGAGGAAACAAAAAGGAAAAACACACTGAGCTTATCTATGTCTTAATCAAACAAGTCTGGGAAGTTGTCCTTGCAATACTGTTCAAATGTAAACTCCTCGACCATAAAAGGGACATCCTTCCACTTTTTAACTGTGACCCTTCCCTCAGGTGTCTCCAAGGCAAAGTTCTTGACGGCGAGATTTGGAAGTATGGCTACCTTCCTGTATTTCATTTCAAATCCCCAATCCTGTAGATGAAAACAGAAGTAAGTCTTAGAATCCTAAATAACCACCATCAACTCTATGATGATTTGTATTATTCAGCAAAGCACCATCTTTACCTTGTTGCAGTTGCCGTTATTACAGCTGACTGTGCATCCAGGCTCCCAGTCTTCAAAACGTTTCTCTAGCACCACCTTTCCACCCAGTTTGTAGTGATTTCTAAGAAAACATAGAAGCAACATTTAGGACATAAAGGATGTTTCAGTAGGGTTTACTTTGGACAACATGTCTACTTTGGACAACGTGTTTTTGGGAAGAGGTGAACTCACTTGAAGTCAGGATTTACGTTGACATAGTGCGCATTTTCAAGAAGTTTAAAGTCACTACCAGATGCCACTTGTGCAAAACAGTTTCTGCACAAGATCCTGATGCTAGAAGCAGCATGTCGGTTCTTCTTCTCCGTTTTACGATCCTGTAAAACTTTATTCATAATAATGGCCTGTGTTTGAATTTCATTGATCTAAAAATTTTGAAGAAAAAAACAGAAATTATAAGCAGCAAAGAATAACGTAGCAAAAAAGGAATTTTTGTTACATCAACGCACACGTCACCTTTCTGCGGAACTCATGCTCACTCATACTCTGGACCCTAGCAATGGCTTTTCCAGTCAGCTCTTCCAGGTATTCGTTGATGCGCTCTCGGCGAATCTCCCGTCCACCTTCTTGGGCGACCACTGAATACTGGCTGTCCCTTGCTCGGGCACGTCCACTGGCCTGCTGCTGTGCAATCTCATTTGTAAGGAGTCCATATCGTACCACTAGGTTGCATTCAGGGATGTCGAGGCCTTCCTCAGCCACACTGGTGGAGATCAGGAGGTTCAATGTACCATTTCGGAAGTTGCGGATTGTGTCTGCCTGCTCATTCTACAAAAAAATCATAAAATATGTAAAAAAAAAAAAATTCATCTTTGAAAAGTTGCTAAAGAGAGGAAAAAGCCTTTTGTTTGATTGAATCTTTCATAGACACACCTGTGTCATATAAGTGATGCCATTACCAGCCCCTGTAAGGATGGCAGCCTTTATCCCCGCTTTCTGCAATGTCCTTTTCTTCTGGACCCAGTCAAGGAGGCAGTGGGTGCTCTTGCGAGTTCTGGAAAAGAGAATGCCCCGAGACTGCACATCTGGACCGAACTGACCAAGGAGAGTGCTCTCAAGTTTTGCCATTTTTGGGTTCTCATAGCGGGGATCTGTAGCAAAATTCTTCAGCTCCACCTGATTCTCTGTAGCAAAACAAAAAACATAACACAGATACATATGTTTGTATAATGAATATAGAACTTCAACAGAGGCAGAAAAACAAAACAAGCTCAGAATTCCCACCTTGGAAAAGTCCCACCAGGAAGTAATCTGTTCCATCAATGGCCGTAGTGACTTTTGTGTTGTAGAATTCCTCCAAAGAACGATATCCATCCATCATTCGCAGCGTGTCATTAATGAGTAGAGCATCATTATACTGTCTAAGATGGAGTGCGCATTGTGCCAAGAGTCTGTTGTCCTCTCTAACTCCTGATCCAAAAAGATACACATGCATTAGTATAGTCAATGAAATGGGATACCCTCTTCAAGGATTAAATTGCTTTTTTTCAGTCTAAAAAACAATGAAACAATTAAACTGAACTCAATAGTCTTACCTCGTTGCTCCAGAATCACAACATCTGCCTCATATTCTTGTGTGCCACATTCTCTAAGCCTCACGTCAGAAGGAAGGTTCATGAATTCGTGGATCTGCTGCATCATCCATTTGATATGGTCTCCAAATGGGTCCTTTAGGAAAACAGGTGCATCTTAGGTCAACACAACCTGCTTGTGTGTGTGTGTGTGTGTGGCGTTGTATCTGATACATTTTAAGACTCATTTTTCAAACAAATATACATTTGTGAGCATGTAGTATCTTTTATGGGGCCCTAACCCCAGTACCCAAGAGAAGAATTGCTGATTTCAGTTTAGGACCAAGGTGTCCTAAATCTAACCTTGAGCTTAGGGCCAGGGTTAGAATAGAAATTCATTTCAAATGAATGGGAGTCAATGTAGAGTCTTTATGAAGATAGAAAAACATACTGCCTGTTCATGTGTGAGCGTGTGTGATATGCCATCCTGGGTGGTGTGGAATATCATCAGTTAAAAGGGCCTTGTGTAGCAGATACTGCCCCTCTGTGTGACCCAACTTCCTAAATTAGTCAAATACTAAATACTGTTTGTCTATTATGTTACATATCATGAAATATGCTTACTGCTGCTCTCTTCTCTACAATGTCAAAGGTCTTTTGGGGCCGGGGCACCTTCTCCTCCAGCTCAGGAGTGTAGTTTTTAGTTGAGACAATAACTGAGTCTAAGTTGGCACAGATCTGAAAAATGGAAGGAACAAGAGTATGTTTCAGTAGAGGTTACTGATGATAAAAGAGGTAAAATCCTGAATTTCAGTTCAACTGACCTCCAGCACATGATTCACAGCCTCTTCCAGGGCCTTTGACCCTCCTGTCCCAGGTGATGCAGTGAGACCCAGGATCTGTGGTATCTGTCGTTGTCCTTTCAGCTTTTTCTCCACGTAGCATCTCATTATTTTGTTGTAGACCGACTCCTTGTGGGTGTGATGGCACTCGTCAATTATCAGTAGAGTAATATCTGAGTGCAACCATAAATGGAGCATGTGGTTAGGTTTCCTCAGCACCATAAGAACCATGATGAAGTTTCCTGTTCAGCTTCACAGACCTGAGAGCTCAACGTGTTTTGCCTCCTCCATGTTGATCAAAGCATTATACAGGATCTGGGCTGTGCAAATGATCACATCATTGTCCTGCACCACTATCCCGAAGAAATCCTTCTCCTGGCTGTCACCACTGACTTTCATGAGTCTATAGCCATTACCCAGGTAAGGCTTAAACTCTTTGGTGTAATGTTGGTCCACAAGATGAACCTGTGATTATGAGTGGATTAGAATAGTAAGTAACCCCAAAAGAAATGTGTTTAAATACATACATACATAACTTGTGTTTCTATTTCTCTCTTTTCATTGTTTGAGTACCTTGTTGACCAGCACCATCACTTTAGCATTTGCTGTGGTCTCTAAATGCCTTCTGGCTACATAGACAGCAGCTCGGGTCTTTCCACCTCCAGTTGGAAGCCAAATGATAACATTTTCTCCCTTCAGTGCCCTTTCAACCACTTCCTCCTGGTAGGAACGTAGTTCAAACTTTGCCATCTTGTGTTTAGTCTTAGGAAGCATAAAGGATTTAATTATTCTCATTAATCTATGTTAGAAAATAAGAGAGGCTTTTAAACTTACCAGTTAGATGTAAGAGAGGTCAGTTCTGTGTTTTCAGCTTCTTCTTCTCTACTGTCATTTCACAAGGCAGGTGGTGGGGTTTTAAATAGCTTCGAGGTGTGACGTTTAAACTGGAAAACGAAAGTAAAAAACATCTGACCGAATAAGTGTGGCCCTACTGAGGGAGTTTCTGGAAGAGCAACACTTTACAGTCATTGTGCAATGACACAAGAAACCTGATCCTAACTCACAGGAGATTTTTTTACAACCTCCATTTGAAATGAAATATTTTCCTCATATGTACCTATGAATTCAATCTACATTTATTTATTTATTACGTTTGTCTGCAAAAGTTCAAATCTATTAAAAGTTCTGCTTCCTGGTCAGTTCGATGCACCCTAACCGGGCCCCTCTCTTGTTCTTACACCAGGAAAACAAAACTTACAGCAAGTTTCTGCTAATGCATAACATATTCGAGTCTCTGCTTGTTCCTGCAAATTGTTTCTATTTGCCTTAGTTACACAGTAACTTTCTGATTACATTATTGTTCACAATTAAGCTTGAAGTAATGTGAAACATCATTAATATAACAAAAAATGCTTCTGTAGCATCAAGTTCAAAGAATAGTCAGAATAAGTATAAACAGCAATAATAAAATGTTAATATTTTGGTACGTTTATAAACAAACTGCACTGAGTAAATTGAAACTTTTTTTCTTTTTTGATTAATTTCTCACACAAATCTGGAACTAGGATAAAGAAAAATATGCTATATTTACTTAGCACCTAGTGCTACTTAGACCATGATGTTCAAAAATAAATATCTTTCTGAATGCACTACTACATGTTTAGAACAGTTGTTTAATAGAGTAACAACGCAAATGACGCTGGATCATTTTCCAGTTTCTTTCAAAGTATCCATTGGCACTAGGGCTGGGCGATATGAGGAAAACCTATTATCCCAATATTTTTTGATATATAAATATCACTCATCAACATTTGTATCAACATATACTCAATACACTGCCCAGTCCTAAACACTTGGCACAAAGTAATTTTGTGTCGGATTTTAGCTTATTGGGATCACTTTGTGTCCAATAATGACTCATTAATGTCTAGTTAAACCAGAGCTATTTGCAAACTAATCTGTAGGAAAGCAGTTAACTTTGAAACACCAGACCCATTAGCAGTGAAGTCAATTTATTCTGCCCAAGTCAAAAAAATCAATAAAACATAATGGCATCTAATGTATTCTTTTGAAACCTTGAGCAGATATTAATGCCTTTTTAATTAAATGAGCACAATCAAGTACACAGATACAAAAATGAGTCAGGAAAGGCACATCTATTCATCCTCCAATCTCTCAGAGACTGGGTAGCTTGACACATCCAAGAAGGGAAACCAAACATGTCTTTCCAGCTGACTGTGGAGAATCCTACACTTACAAATATTTCCCACAATGGAAATGTGTCTCCCAAAATTATCCATATTCCATGTACTTTTTTTTACTTCTTATGTCAAAACCACAAACATCAACACATGTAGTGCATACTTGTGAAATGGAAGGAGAAATCTAAGAGATCACCCAGTTTTCACTGCAATTGATGATTCTACACTTGCACATTGACATTTTTTTCCCTATCAAGCTTTGTAAATTAAATCCCGTCAAACCCAGTCAGAATACATAGAAATTTTCTGTCAAAACCAAGATGGGGCTTCTCATCCATTTTTTAAGAATTAACCTAGAAATGGTGGCGGTAACTTTCAGCTGCATATATGTGGTATGTTAATCTTTTGGACAGAATCCATATCTTGCAACAATATGTGAGAGTTGGGACATAGACGCTCTTTCTCCAAAATGACAGGACCAACTTTACAGCAAACCAGACTTCACCTCGTCATATTCAATCTCTCCCACTTCAGGCATGGACTACAACTTAAAATGGATGATAAATGCTTTACAGATTCAATAACTGTCACACTATACTAGAAAGAAAAGATTACCTTCTATACTTTTTAGAACCAGAATTTCCGTAGATGATTAACCTCTTGGATGACCTCCAAGTTAAATCACACAAGTTGTTGCTTTTCTTCAGGGTAATTACTAAGTGAGTCAGAGATGGAAATCACCTGAAAACATGATCAAATATTTACATAAAAACGTATTTATTGTCGTGAACAGTTTTACAGTAAATGGCATTCAACTCAATAGCCAGAAGCTTCACTCCAACTGAAGCTTTTATTTTAAGAGATTGAAATGCAGCATAGGTGGATTTAAGGTGAAATTGCGTTATTGAAAACCCTGAATAATGCAGCACTGACATCACTTCAACAAAGCTCTTAAGTCATTCAAGTACAAAATAAAAGATTATCACACACATACAGTGTCAATGAAACATTCAATACGCTGAATCAGTCAGCATTTGACATTTACTTCCCTGAAAAACTAGATGCAGCTCAGGAAGCACTTTGACACTGACCAATAATAAAAAAAAATGTTTTATAGGTAAATAGCAAATGCATAAACAGCAAAAACAAGTGGGTTATTTTCTAAAAAGGAAAAATGTAAACTGTTGCACATTAACATCTACTTCGGGTTGTGTGCAGTCAATATGATATGAGAATTAAACCAAAATCAAGTCTTCCTGGATCTCTTCTCCCCACTTTGTTTGCATCTTCATCTCAATAATCCAACAAAAAAAAAACTGTGTTACGTTAAACACATAACTATTTATAGCATGTTTGAAAAAACTAACTACAAAAAAAACTAGTCGTTGCCATCACCTACTATTCACCAATACAGGGATTTTTAAAGCTAATAATGAGACCTTGTAGTAAAGTATCTGGTACAAAACCTTGCTAATGGAATGACGCTTGGAGAGCCTCTTTAATATCATGAAAGTGCGTGATGTTGTGATCACAAAAGCGTTTGTTTTCTGGAAACTGCTTAGTTTGGCACAGGATATATTTCAAACCAATTCCATGTCTGGAAGTGAGGCCAAACATGTCCTTTAACTTCAGAAGAAGATTCATTTGTCTGGAGTAAACAATGCCTTAAAAAGCTGTTTCCCTAAATGATGATAAAACTTATTTCTCTATAATCCCAAAAAAAGGACCACGAGTACTTGAGGAAAAAAAACAACAACTTTTTTTCCATGTTATAGCAAACAAAAATCTATTTACATTTTTCAATTAATGACTGATTCAAGTGGACTCAGTATTTTGAGCGAACTTTCACTCTCCAAACAAACCTTCTGAGAAGGGCAATCTTCACACCTGTGAACTGGCTGGGATGTTCAAGTGTCTTTCAGTAACAGAAGGCAACATGGCTTTAGGTCCCAAAGTCCAGTTTTCCAACATACACTGGCTCCTGTGACTTGTTTTATGCAACTAAACCATCATTCAATGACAATAAATATGAATCAGTAAATAACACAACAGAAGCAGTTTTAAATCTTGGACCTGTAAAACTTTGGTACGCTCAATGAGGCATGAATAATTCACATTATTCTCCCACTGAGTTCTGGGAAATGCCACAAGATGACTTGAAGAAGATGTCAGTTTGACACTGTTAATGCTTTCTTAAGTCCCACAAATCTTTTCAACAATGTATTGTTTTCATACTTTTTTCTTACGCCAGATATGACGAAAGCTGGCAATATTTTTTCACATAAGCTATAGTTCATTTCTCTATCAGGCCTCCATCTTTTAATTTGAAGTAGAAGAACTTCTCCAGTGTGTTGGCACACTTGCAGTACTCGCTGTCTGGAGGGTTGTACTCGCGACAGTTGCTGATGATTCGCTGAAGATCCGCAATAAAGAGCTTCTTGGTTATATAGTATCTGTTCTTGAGTTTCTCTGTCATGGTCTTCAGGTCTCAATGTAAAAGTAAAGAAAAACACTTAATAGTGCTAAGGAAATCCAGGAATTCCATAATAAGACACAACATTTATACATTTGCTAATTCTAAGCCAGTCCAGGAAAGAAGTGGATTAAAATATTTTTGAAAAAAAAATGACTTCAAAATCTATTTATTACATGAAAATAGAATCAAAAGAAATAGTGAAAGATTTATCAAATAAACCAATAGGATATGCTGTTTTAAATTTGTTTAATATAGTTTATATTTCACGAAATACCAGGCTTTGGACATTTAAAATAAGAATAAACATATAGATGATATTAATTTATTAAAAAGAGGTAGATGCTCCCTTACCAATAGGAAAGCGAATGACTTCATAGTAATCAGGGGCTTCAGATTTCTTCACTGGTTCCATGAAAGGCCAAGCATCAGGATGAGTCTGACAAGAAAATAGAATAAAATTAATTTACTACATAGCTTCAAAATATGCTTAGCTTCATAATTCCACACTTTTCTAGATCCAAAATTTCAGACTTCCTCGATGGCTTTAAGAACATTTTGGGCCAGTCAATATAAAACATTTACTATGAAAATGGTTGTTCTGTAGTCAAAAAATTAACAGCAAAAACAAATTATTCAAAACACAAGGATTTTCACTTTATAAAACAAAGTGACACATTTGACAAAGTCTAATTAAATTATATTGAAATATTACTTTACTATGGCAATTACAAAGCTCCATATGTATGTCAGGCATATTTGTAAAGAGTTGGTTCAGACACCTTTGACCTTTCTGTCAATTTTCCAACTTTAAACCCAGAAAATTCTGTATCTAAGGAAAAATGTAAAACTTCCTCTACATTTCTAAATCAGGCACTCAGTTTAATAAGAAAGGTTCTTTTTTCCTTTCACAGAACACAGCAAACTGAAAAAGTTAGGGTACTGCATGTATGAGTGTAATACATTACTGATAATGTGCTAATGCTACCACAAAGCAGCTTTTATGCACTAGCTGTCCTTATTAATTATTAATTGGTTAGATGATAAATTGTGTGCTTTATTCTAGAACAAAAACCTTTGCAATTTCTCAACTGCTTCTGAAACTGTTGAAAGGTTTCAACTTTCAGGCTGCTGCAAAATACTAAAATTAGCTAACAATGGATTTGACAAAACAAACAGTGGAAATGTTGTTATGGTGTAAAATTCTGAGGTCTTCTATCCAATTAATAGGTAAAAATGCATTGTCTGCATGTTTTTTTTCACCGCTTCCATTTAAAGTTTTAAATGGAAGCGGTGATATAAGCATAAAGTGCTTTTCCAGTTTGCTGTGAGCAAGGAGAAAAATTATGCTGCAAGTACTTTGTATTTAAAAAAAAAACATAATATCAAGGATTTACAAGTTTATTCCAATTTATCCATCAAATTAGGTGTCTGCAGGGTTTATCCGATGTTTGTAAAAGATGTTTTTAAAGTACACACTGCTGGTTGATGGTTTTCTTCACTGAAATCCATCAGTCGTTCTTAGTCTTAATGCATTTATCGAATAGAAAATTTAAGATATTTTGAATTCCTGAAAACTGATCAATTCTAGTGTACAGATTGGTGAACATGCATTTTAAGGAATATGCTCAGAAAAAGCAAACCTTTGATATTCTATATTTTCTTGTTTCCAACACTGAGCCAGTTACAGAAAATGATTCATGCAAATTCTATACTTTTCCAGCCAGAGTAGAACCATTTTTATTAGTCCCAGTTTGGTCATTTTTGTTTTTTGTTGGCAGGTGATTCTAACCTTTATTTGTGCCAGAAGGTTCTTCAGCATGTTGTAAAGCACATCAGGGTCCTTCACCTCTTTCCTGCAAAAGATCAATGGTTAAACTGTAAATGATGCAGAAGATCTACATGCAAATAAAATATAAAAAATGGGTAAAATGATCAATGCAGCATATAGAAGGTGTTTACCCTTTGTCCTTGCTACTGGGTTTCCAGCCTGTCTCTCCTGAAACGAATACAGATCTTAGTCGTATGATGAATAATTTAATTGTACATGTCAGCTTACACCATATACACACTCACTTATTCCAGGGATGCTTTCCACTGGGATCTGTCGCACACCCTCTTTGAAGCAGGTCAGACCTGGATAAACCTTTCTTATCTGACTCTGTTTTCTCTCAATCAGCTTCTTTATAATCTAGAATGATCAAGCCAAAATTGGATGTAATAAACATATTACAAACACAGATACACTCAAAACTGGTCTTTTTTTGCAATAAAGACATTTATCATCCTTACACACCTCCTTCTGTCTTTTAATAATGTGAGAAAGCTCGGTGTAGGGGATCCTTGGGTTTAGCTCACACTCCATCAAGGTTGCTCCCTCATAGTCTTTGATATAGCCCAGGTATCGACCCTTGGGCACTTTGATATCTTTGGAAAAACCCTACATAGAAAAAAATAAAATATTAAAGATAAAAGGAGACATGAATCAACAAAAGCACTGATAATGGACTTGCTATGCCTCCAGTACCTGCTTTTTGAAGTAGCCAATGGCATACTCATCAGCATAAGTGAGGAAATAAAGGATGTTGTGTTTAATATGATATTCCTTCAGGTGGTTCATCAGATGGGTGCCATAGCCCTTTAAAAAAGTAAACACAGATAAGTTGCTATTATTTACTGAGAGGTATGACAAACATTTGTCAAACAAAACATCTTGCAGATCTTTCCACACTGTATTCATATAACGCTTTTACAAACTAAACTTGCCAATTCCTTTAAATTTTAAAAATGTTTTAATTTATCTATGCTGATATAATCAGTATTCTCATTCTCAATAAACTGTCTATCAACTGTACACAAACCATCAGGAGGATCCTGATGGTTTGTGGGCCATTTGTAGCAACCTAGTTTGCTTATGACTTGGGCCAACTCCATCCAAACAAAAACACCAGCAACTCCAACTTTGAATAGACCAAAATGTTTTCTTTTTTTCCTAAAATCAATGTTTTTTACTGGTCTTGTTAAAATCTGGATTTAAATCTCATTGAGATGTTACAACATGATTGTTAACAGGGATGCTTGAAAACTCTCCAATGAGGCTGGAAAAAAACATAAACTACTGAAATTTTAAAGAGTGCCAGAAAAACACAAGCAATGTGGGAGGTAGTCCAGGTCATAGTTACCTTGACTTGTTCGTTGGATGTGACAGCACAGAACACTATCTCTGTGAAGCCCTGAGTGGGGAACATCCTAAAACAGATGCCTCCAATGACGCGGCCATCTTTAATGAGGGCTAAGGTTTTGTGCTTCCTGTGAAAACAGGGATTGTTAGGGAGGTTTACCAGGAAAAACAAAAAAGACATAAAATAAAGTAAAAGACCATTCACTTACGGGTCAAACACGAGTCGTGTGATGTACTCTTTGGGCATACGAGGTAACTGATGGGAAAATACGTTCTGAAGGCCAACAAGCCACATCAGGATCTTCTTGTTGGACTTTTGGGAAAGGGAGTTTCCGATAACGTGGAACTCAATGATGCCCCGTCTCTCTTCTAGTCTGGCTGTCTCGTCACGAGCAGCGTTAGGTGTCAGCAGATTAGTCTAGAACCATTAATTATCTGTTAGTAGTTTTGGTTTTATATATAAATATAAACTACACTGGATTGCAATCATTTAATGCAAAGGTAGAAATATTTAGTAGATTACTGTCAATCAAATGATACTAATTACTGAGCAGGTTTATGGCGACAGACCTCCGGTCCGAGCATAGCAGCAGGATCAGTGATCGTCATCATGACTTCATTCACCAACTCCATAGGAATGTCACCCATCACACGGATCCTCTTAGCATCTTCCAGCGTCAATGCCTCTGGAAGTTTGCGTTTGTCCCCTAAAGAGGAAGTGACATTTTTCAGATTAAAACAATGATTAGGCCTTTTTATATTGTTCATTTTTGTGACAATATTTTCATACTGCATTTGATTTTATGAAAACAGATACAATTTTGTGCACACTGCCGTTCCAAAAAATAAAGTTGCTACCTGGATTTAATAACCAAATAAGTACAAGGCTAACTGTTTCTAATTTCTTAAACAATCACCTCTAAAGATAAATTATGTCGTCTTGGAAAAGCTTTTAGTCGGGTCAAATCATCGGCATCAAGCAGAGTAAACATCTATCTGCAGTTCTGTTTTTTGAAGCCAGGCAGAGTGGAGTTTTTAGCTCAAGCAGTAAACCAAAGGAGAGTCAGTCACTGACCTGTGATGGGCTCTACGCCTCCCGCATCTGTACTGCCGAGAGAGGAGGAGCTGTTCAGACATTTGGACAAAGCAGGAGACCCGGACACTGAAGCAAGACTGATCACTGCAAACACAAAACCACACAGTTACAAATCCACACAACTTTGAAAACAGCATAACTCTGCACTTTATGTCTGTTAGACCAAATATATTAAACCTTATATAATTTCCACATAACTTCTGTTTTTCTAATGTATTTGAACCAATAAACACTCAAAATAAAATTTAACGATACTGAGAAATAAGGTAAGGAATTTAAAGAGGTCTCAAGAGAATTTTAAATCAACAATTCTGCTAAGTGAAAAAAATAATCTACATTTGGAGGAGGTTTAACAACTTTTAGGATACACAGGTTTGGCCATCCAAGCAGAAAGCAGAAAAACTTGATGTCATCACAGGACCATTAGTGGGTTCTTAAAAATGTGCTTTATTCTTATAATGTCGATTTTAATAAAATAAGCAACTCCAGCACCGCCTCACCTGTCTGATGTCCAATCTGTGTGCTTTCTGAGGCAGGCATGGTGAAGTCAGCCTCCCATATCGGTGAATTTTCCCCGTAGATTTCCTCCTCCAGCATCGACAAGAACCTGGAAACAAACATCCATGAATAACTGATCTATAAAGGATGATAAAGAGACTGCAATGTAAATATTCATGATTAAGTTCATTTATAAATACAGAGTGATGTTTGAAAAATGAGAAATGTCAAATTATACAGAAACTCATCTACAACCCTGTTGCATCTACATTCACAGCTGTAACAGAAGCCACATTAAATGGCGGCATCGGAGAAGCTGCTCTTACTTGGGAAAGTGCGTAAGGATAAGTGTGCGTTTTTCTGGCAGCAGTTTGTCCTTCTCCACTCTAAACTTCTCCAGGAGCTGGCGGCGAGTAACGGTAAAGATGGACTTGAGTAAGTTTCGGCCAAACACCTGCGTGGTCTCGTAGCGAGGCAGGCTGTCGTTACTTTGCGGGACGTGGCAGTAGCACAACCACCTGGCAGCAATGGAGATCAAAACGTATGTTAAGTACAGAACCTAACATAGATCAGGAAAATAAACACATGCTTTCTTTTTGTAAACTCCTGCACACACCTGGTGTAGTCCAACTTGTATGCTGTTGCATCGTCTTTCTGGGTGCGCTGACGAAACTGCGTCGGTGTCTCAAGCTTCCAGTAATTCAGACATATGAGAAACATCTTTGATAGCTCAAACATGGTCTGTCTCTCCTTTGGCGCAAGGTGGCTGAACTTGTACTGTACAAAATTCAAAACGCCCTGCACAATGAAAAGGAGGACAAAATTAGCAAAACAAAAAATGTTCTTGAAACTTTGTTATAGTAAGCTTTGTATCACCTGCTCGATGTTGGGCTTTTCAAACGGTGGACTTCCCAGGGATCCCTCCACAACAGGCTGACTCATCTGCAGGATGCATTTCCTCAGTAGCTTAAGGGAAACAAGGGAATACACTGATCACAAAGCCATCTAGTGTGGCAATTAAAATCATTGCAGCAGAACTGAAGCACTGGCTTACCTTGAAAAGGTAGAAGTACACTTGTTTGGTGTCAGTGTCCTCTTCTTTGTGTACAGACATGAAAAGGTTCTCGACGTCAACCACCATCCCCAACAGCCTGTTAATCTCATCCTCAGACACATTCTCCAGATGGGACACATGATCAGCTGTGGGACAAAACATCAGTATAAGTATTCAGTCTCCATACCGAATATCTGGTAAGTTCAAGGTGGATAAAAGATCAATGAAAGGGTTTTGTAAGTAGATATTCTTTTTTATCTTAAATATAAAATCCATCTCAGCTTGTCCATTTGACACTAGTTTTTAATATGGCTTAAATAATAAATCACTATATCAGAACAATCCTGGAAGATGACACAATGAAGCAAATGAAATGTAAGTAAAATAGTACCATGAACATGTGGAACACCATCCTTAAGATTTATGAAAGACTATTTTAACTTGCCATGACAATAATAAATATTATATTAGATTCAAACCAATCCCAGCTGTATCTGATATGTCAGCCCAACCTTTTACTGAATGGTCTTTATTATAAAATTGTACACTTGTAAACTCAATAGTATTATTTTCTTAAATTAAGAACATTTCTAATCTATTTCAAGTTCAATGTGGATTCCACTCCATCCCAACACAAGAGCAACTTATTAGGAACTTTGAGGAAGGTAGCTTGACATTTGCTATGAAATGGGCATATATAATTAAACTGATGTAAATAAAGACTCCTTTTACTAGAATAAAGGCTTTAAATTTAGTTGGTTAGTTTTATTTGCCCTTACCTGTGATTTACATGTTATTAGAACTTTGAGATTTTTTTTATTTACACACACACACACATATATA
>CAEGAE010028658.1:0-43706 GCA_903067095.1 Girardinus metallicus | reverse complement strand
GAAAGAAAACAACCACACCGCCGGGGGGAAGAAGACCCCCCCCCTCCCCTGTGTAAAAGGGAGAAAACGCCCCCTTCCCCTGTGCTACTAAACAAAACACCTGCTGCCCCCCTCCCCCCCCCCCCCCCCCCCCCAAAAGCCTCACCGGTGAAGCTAATATGAGAGGCATGAGCCATCATGCCAGGGAGAGGCATTTACTGGCAAGACAAGAGGCAAACGCAGTCAATTACACCGCCTGTCTGCCTAATCATTTCTCACCAAGAAAGATGGCCAGCCAACATAGACTGGTTATTTCACAAAAACAATCCATTTTTAAAGACGATGCTTTCTTTCTCTGCACCTCAGAGTGGGATAACAGCAGGGAAACAAAGCGACTCGCTGAGGCTGTGAGCCGACATGGCTGCATGTGTGAAGGTGTGTGGAGGGCTGTACAGTATGTGCCATGGTGACAGCTGCTGCAGCTCCCTCGCTTCCTCTTAGTCTCCAATCACCAGTTTGTTTATTAGTTTCTCTCATATGCTGGTTATTATGTTCTCTGTTACAGTCACTATTACGCAGCTCCTACCCAGTTAATTGAATACCTGATTCTGCCGAAACATCTGCGCGGTAGCTTTCCCCAGAGAACATGTGTGCTACATTTAAACATATTCTCTTTTTTACTTGAGGTTATTTTTTTCTTACCTTGACATTTCCTCGTCAAAGTGAAGTCTGTCTCACAAAGGGCTGTCTACTGGCTGTGTCGGCCTGACTTTATCGGTTTCAATAAGTTTAGCCTATTATCATGAGCTCCAGTTAAGGTGAAGTTTAAATTTGACACCTGGTGTCTGTGCTTGAAAGTCTCAAAGTAAGAAAGGAAGTAGCTCTTGAGAAGCCCTGTTGTGATGACTGAGTCGCTCACACACAAGCTTTTTAAACATTTTGACATAGAATAAAACTAAACCGTGACAGGCAGAGTGACAAGACATAAATAATTTGTAAGCACAGTAGGAAAATATTGTACTGTTTCTGTAAAGTGCCTTGAGATGTCATGTTGCGAATTGGCGCTATATAAATACACGGAATTGACATACATTATGGTTGGCAAAAGTTGCAAACCACTTCAAAAAAAGTTTTTTATATTATCCTACCCTGAACAATTTGAGATCCATCAAACTTTTTTTTCTTTTTTGCCGTTTCAAACCGAAAATCAATCAGGCTATTTTTTACTTTCCAAAGTAGGTTAAAATAATATTTTTACTACCTTTTTTTTTAAATAAACAAAAAAACAACATGAATTTACACAGCAAGGCAAGGCCAACAATATTAATATCCCAGGTAATCTTTTAATTTTACCTACAAGTTTGTTTTATAGTCTTAATATGAGGGTGATGGCAAGGAGATTTTTTAACTTCAAGGATTAAGAACCATCAGAAAACTAGTAAGAAGATTCTCTATGGGAAATATTTAATTGGTGTTATGTGAATGACCTTTTTTCATGAATTAATGAGATGTGCATAAAAATGGTCCGTTTTTAATAAAATGTAATTAAAATGTGTGTTTTTTTTTTTTTCCCAAAATGGATTTTTCTGCTAAAATATTTTATTATGTTTTGAGAGATGTATTCTCATTGCCTATCAGAAGAAAACATCTTGGCTTTTGGATTGTTTCAAGATCATCTAAAAATTGCAAACAAACTCATTTTGAATTTATCTAGCTTGTAGCAAACAGGTTTGATGTGGTTGGCTTATCAGCACGAATCATGTCAGAGCTTACATTTTTCCTTCATGCCTTTCATGCTCCTGCTTATGGCATATAAAGAGCTGAGTTGTGTTCTGCCTGCAAACTTCTAAAAAAAAAAAAAGGCTTTGCCTGGATAGGGGGGGGAAAAAAACAATGTGAAATTGTTCTGATTGAAGCAATTTCAGCCTGAACATTTCCAGAGCGTAGTCACCCTTTCTTTTACTGCCTCAGTATGTCTGGCTCCATCTTTCTAATAATGTTAGTCAAATGAAAAAGAAGAAAAAAAAAAAAAACGGAGAAGGGTGAGGTGCTTTAAGAGCAGATTGTGATTTACATTCAGCTCTAGGATCAAAGTCACACTTCCTCTCCAAACCAAATTAACTATTTTCTTTCCCGTCTTAGAGGCTATTGTCCCAGGGCACGTTCAAAGTGTCTCATTTTTTATCACCAGCTCTATTTGGCCACATCATTTTTGTAACATTCACAAGCTTTGTAGCTTTTTTTTCTTCTTTAGACTTTTTGATATGCTGCATCTGTGGAACGGTAATGAAAGAAGCAAATAAACAGAAATATCTATTTTCCCTCTCTCACCTGAGGGGATAGAGAATACATTTGAATAATATTTTTCCACTGAGATGATTCATCCCAAGTAATCATGAATATTTAAATAAAGTACGGCTTTTCGGAGTCGTCATAACACCGCATAAAGGTTGTAGTGACCGGTTACACTTTCACTTGCTCAACAGTTTTAAGACATGAAATGATGCCGCACTATGCTCAGTACCCAATAAGAATATGTGTGGATAAATATCAACAAGGATACAATTAAAGGGGATTCATTTTTTTCTTCAGCATGTTCCTCTTACCTTTGTAGCCAGAAGTCGTGTCAGGTAGATCTCGGAGACCATCTTGCTGCCACGGTCGCCTTCTTTCTGGTCTCCGTGCTCGTGGTTCTTAACCAGATGCCAGACCTTCACCCCGCTCTCCAGGTCAGGAGTGATCATAGGAGTGCGGGAGCGCATGCTGTCTGGGCTTCCAGTGTACTTAATCATGTTCTCTGTGAAGAAAAATGTTTACTTCAAGCTGGTGGGAATCACAAGGTCAAAGACCGTAGCTGTTTTCTTTCTGTTTATTCAGATTTCTATGAATATACAGTAGGAGTAAATCTATAAACTCATCCAGATTGTTAAAATTCTAACCAAAGACTTCAATTATTATTTTTATTTTTTTTTTTGGGGGGGGGGGGGAGTATATAAGAGGGATTATTTGATAGTTACACATCATGTGTAAATATAATAAAGAACATAATTGTGAAGTGGAGAGACTTGGAGAAAAAATAAGAATTTATCTGAATTACATTTTTTGAACTACTTTTTTACTACTTTTTCTATCCCAAAACCCTTGTAATGCAACAACTCAAAAATATTTGGGGATTTGAACACTTTTATTACAGTTGGTGAAAAAAACAAAATAAAATACGTGGAATAAATGTTGACAAAATATCTCAATGGAGGCATGAAGAGAAAAAAATAGATGGACTTAATTCAGAACGTTAACCAGGAACGACTGGTTTAAAAACAATTTCAAGAATCAAAAAGAAAAATCGTAATAGCTGGGAAATAGACTAAAATAAGCAGCTGTAACCTAAATGTCATTACGGCACAGAGTTTTGGCTCACGGCTTTCATTTCATAGGTCTGTGAGCTTGTCTTTGAAACTTTCAGAAAGTCTGCATGGTTAATTTTTCACAGCATCTCCTTCAGTTGACAAGACATTATATCGGCAGCTGACAGAAAATCGAACAGGTGTCAGACGAGATGAAATATGTATGGCCCACCCAGCGGTCGGCGTGGCGATGACATTTCCAAACACATGGCTCAATGAATGTTTACACAGTGTGAAAAAAAATTGATCAGTGGGTGCGGTCTGTGGGGAGAAGTGTTAAAAAAAAGAAGAAAAAAAAAGGTGATTTTCACAGTGTCAGAAATCAATCTGTCCAGAGAAGAAAGAGCAAGCAGAGTATGAAGGAGAGAGTTAAAAAAAAAAAAAAGATGGATGTAGGGGGAGTGTGTTTGGTATCGATTACTGAACTGAATGAATGATCAATTGAAAATGTTTCTTGGTCTCTTAAGGGACACTTCAGTGAGCGTCAGCTAATTGCTGTTTTTTTTTTTTTTTTGTCGGGACAACTAACTTCACTCTGCTGCATCAATCCGTTCGTGCCTTAGGGCAAGACAGGTCAAAACTGTGACCTTTAGGATTTAGCTAAACTGTGGTTTCCAGACAATGTTGTGCCAAAGCAGAATAGACCATTACGCAAAGAGCAGCAAAGAAGTTATAATGTTTGCATACATGTTGAAACTTGTACCAAAAGGTTCCTCCTCTGCAGTCTCTGCCTCGTCTCCATGTTTGTTATTTGCCAATTGTACTCAGGAGTAGTTCAAAGTCACTCCTCAAGTACCACACCAGTCATGCATTATATTTATATTTCGAGTCGGTCCCATTAAAATAGTAGAAGGAAATATTACCAGCTTCCTTCCTCTCTCATGTGTTGGACCCCTCATGTCTTATCTGGTGTCATTAGGTAGGAGGGAGGTGAGGTTAGACCGCATGGAAATGAGGCAATGCTAATATTGTGGCGTTGCATTTGAAGTGCCTGAAGTGTTTGTGACCAGTAAAGCTAGCCCTTTGATCAGCATCTAACTTGATGGTTCGGCGGGCTCAAGGAGACGTGGAGCAGACGGGCAGGAGGAGGACACATTGGCACATGGAAGGATGAGAGGACACTCTTCTATGTCTCAAGAGGCCTGAACAAGTGAAAGGAAAGGTCTACTTGGTCTCTTCATATTTTAGAAATCCTTTCAACTACTCTAATATGCGGCTCGTCTCTCCTTCTCTGACAAGCACACGTTTACCCCTGGAGGACACGTGTATATATGATGCACTGAATAAGTATTCCTTCTTCTTAAACTTGCACATTTTGTGAAGTTACAGACACAAGCAGTTTATTTAGTTGACACTTTTTATATAATGAATCACCACAAACTTGCATAATTGTGATTAAGACAGAAAATGATGCATGGCTTTCCATATTTCTTATAAATAAAACAGAACATTTCCAACTATTGCTACACATTTTCTTTGGATTTAGTTCTAGACATTGAATTGGACATAAATATGTTTTGATCCAAACCGTCACATTATGTCTTCATGTACCAGGTTCCTCATCTCGCCATATATTTCTCCAAAATTCTTTTAAAGCTGTGTCTCTCCCGCCATTTTCACAATGATGTAGTGCATTATGATACAAATGTTACCTGTTTATGTTATTATGCATTTAAAAATAAACTGTAAAGATATGCAGCAATGAATTCTCACCGTATTTACTTGCAGACGTTCTGGACACTGTTGAGTTATTTACTGAGTTGTAAGCTGTGACCTGCTTGGGAACCAGAGCCATCACAGCATTATCAGGTACCTGGAAAACAGACGTACACATCATGAGATGACTCCTCAAACACAAAACTGTTTGTTTTGAGGTTTTTATTTTAGCAGACTTCTAACACAAGCAGCCAGAAGTATACATCATTGTGTCGGTGTAATTTTCTGTATTCCCTTTCATCTCTTCTGGTTTCGTGCGAGTAAACACAGAATGTGTTATTACCCTTATGCGCACTGCTCAGCCCACACACCCCTACGATGAATGACAGGGGGGAGTGAGGGTTTAACAGAGCATTGCGGAGGCCTGTGTGAGAGGGGACGTCTCACAGTCTCCATTCAATAATACATTTTCTCCAAGGTGGTGTGTTCGTGGAAATGTAAAGAAACAAGGAGTGTAAATGAATAAAAAAGAAGTCAATCATCTGCCTCTCCAACAACCAGTCAGCCAAACTGGATTCAATTAATAAAGCTGGGATGGGGACTTTTTCAGCCACACACATGCGTCCCCCCACCCCGCACATGCCCACACACACACGCCCACACAAAGAATGCCTCTTTTTGCATAAGCAGGCTATGCTTTGGGGTTAATTGAAGTGATCTTTATCAGTGTGTGGGTGGATTGGACAAGTAGGAGTTAGTCTGCATATATATGTGCATGTGCAAACTAAGGCTTTATTAAGATTGTGTCATTATTTCACATCATATCTCAATCTGCTCCTTATGCATAATATGTTTATATAATTTGTAAGCAGGAGGCCCACAGGGCAGATTCTGATTTTCCTTTGTGAGGAGCCCAACAACCCTCCAAGAAACTCAAGTACTCACCCTCATCACTGCTCTTATATGTTGAATCGATATACAATGAGCAGGGGGACATAATGAAATGTGAAAGAGAGGAGTGGCATTTGAGGAAATAACATTTGGGGAGTAAAGACAGAAAACAGAGCACCATTTCCCGAAAGAAAGAAGACAGTAATGTGTTGTAATAGACAGATTTATTCTGCCGGTGGTTACATGTGGTTTCACAAATCAAACTCTTTCATTAGCAACTGAAGGTTGTATGAGGTCAGAAGATTATTTTGCAAATTTCCCGTAAATAAAGCCAATTAACAAAGAATCCCATAGCGATAGTGATTCTGATCAGTAACTATGTTCTGTCTGCTTCCTGCTTTGAGGTTTGAACTCCACAAAGATGCAGTTGAACTGCCATAAACATTTAATTGTTTGATACTTTTTTTTTTTCTCTTTGCTTTGCCTCCTTATAATTTTTTGAGTGGCTCTGAGCGTTTTTCAGTTTTTTATGTCCGTCAAGGAGAAGTTGCCCTTTTTCTCAGCCTGAAAAAAAAAAAAAGAATTAACTTCTGTCTTCATTATCTTATCTCCGATTCAAATCAGCTCTCTAATCCATTCCACCCACGCTTCGTACTCCCAGACTGTTGACACTTGCTGCTGCTGACATTTAATTTAGGCACCACGCAATTTGCACTTTGGAGGAGACAGTCACTACTTGCCTAGCTGCTTGAATTATTAGCACAATATTGGTGAGGCAGGTCCATTTTCCTGTGTTTTTGCTACATGGACACTTAATCTTCATATGACAAAGTGCAACAAGTAAAATGCTTTAAAAAACTTCAAAATCAGCTGTCTTGTTACTCAATACATTAATGACAAGTTTGAAATACTTTCATTTGAAAATAGCCACCGTCATAAGATAGTATTTTTGATTATAATATGCTCGACACCTTTGGTATCTCTCTAGTCTGCATTAATGTTGTTAAGTTGTTAAAAGTTGATGGATCACAGGTGGTCTGAGGACTTTTCAAACTCATCCCCCTCTTTTCATTTTTAGTCTTTCATCCCCAGAGTAAAAATTAATCCAGAAAATCCTTTTAGTAGGTTTATAGATTTTAGACTTTATTTACTAGTAGCTATAGAGTACAATCAGCATGAAAACCTTTGTTCTTTAGATTTGTTTTTCTGTATCTCTTTTTTCCTCAATTATTAGTAAATAAACAATATTACTTTTATTATTATTTTATGTCTGATTACACCAATTATCAGTACTTGTTGATTTTTTTTTGTAATCTTTTAAATTTAACTTAATCATTTAAGGCGTATTCTGAATAAATAATCATGAGGAAATAAACATTGTTTATAAGCTCAACAGGGGTTTCTTTTAAGAAAAAAAAAAACCCAAAAAACCCAGATTTTATCTTCAAAGAAAGTTATAATCTTCCAACAAACTCTCATCTTTACAACTGATTTACTCGGTAGTTTTTGTTGAATGCTTTAGTGTATGGACATCATACCTGATAGTGGAACAGCATGTTGAGTCTCTTCCAGTCACCTTCAATCTTCGTGGTTATGTCCTCATCTTGTAGGATCATGCGCTGTCCTCTACCCTGGCGCCACTCTGCAAATGAACAGGAAATAAAAAAATACTAACCCCATTTTCCAAATACCCTCACTTTGCTGACAGTAAAGACTTTTTTTTTTTTTTGTCTGCTGGGAGGATTTGGTTTTAATCTCCCCTCTCTCCATCTGTCAAGATATCACCAAATCTTACCATGTTGTTTGATGAACTGGGCCGCCTTTGGGACGAGGAGGAGGGGATTTTGGCGCTTGTACCAATGCCTGACTTTTGCTTTTGGGAATAGCTAGCACTTTTCAACCACAACAACTAAAAATGAAGTCCTAAAGGAGATGTTCACAGTGGCAATCAATATTTGGAGGTAGAGTGCTAAAAGGGAATGATGTTGTATCTCTTGGTTAAAAAGTTTTGTTTTTACCAGTTTATACCGCAGGTAACTTTGTAGGCTATATTTTTTACAAATATTTTATTATCGTCTCAAAAGCAACATTGTGATTTGCTTGAAATATGATCCAGAGGGGTTTGACAATGTCTTCTGCGAAAAAAGCAACACACTGGAAACAAGGCAAACGCTGAGCTGAAGTTTGTTGTTTGGTAGAAGACTAACATGGGGACAAGGTCAGACTGGGGTGAACCAGGTCAACGAAAATAAAAACTTTGAATGTTTTGGAAAGAATCTTTAGCCTAGCACTGCTTTAGTAATGCTGAGGTTTTTCTTTTGAATTTTTATTTAGTTAATATGAATGTTTTTGAAGGACAATGAAACCTTTATCACCTGAAATGTGCCAATTATCTAGCTCCCACAGGTCCACAATGCAACATTTCAGTTCTTTTCATAAAGCAGTAGAAGGCGATATACACTACCTCCCCATCTGTACTGCATCAGCACAAAACTAATGGCGGCTTTGATCGAATACTCCAGCAACATTACTTGAGAGGGAAAAGAACAGCCATATTGAAAACAGGCAGATGACTCTTCTGTTCTTTTTTAGGCATCAAGAGTTTACTGAATCTATAATTCTGTCTGTGCTCCTTGCTGAGTTTCCTCACTCGTGTCGGCCATTGTCATCTGCTATTCTGATCACAAACAGAAAAACAAAGCAGCAATCACAGTGCTGCCTGATGAGGCCTGTCTTTGGAGGATCCACCAGAATTGTGTTCGCATCTAAAAAATCTGCAGGAAATAAAGATTCTCCTGTTGTTTTTGTCTGTGCAGTACATCTTTCTATAAAGATGCAAATGAGCTCCGGTCTCTAGTCAAGGCTCAGTAAACAAATGAAGAGGCTCAGAGCGAAAGGAATGGCAGGAAAGATTTAATAATAATGATAAACACAGGGTAAAACCAGTGCAAACTGAGATCCCCCTTGTTCCCAAATCTGGTGGTTTCTAATCAGTCTAATCAGAAGGAGTCAGTGTATGTTTGTGTGAGCAAACAAAGCCAAGGAAATGAGGGCTTTGACAAGAAGAGATGGCAGGTCTTACTTTGCTTTACATAAATCCAAAACATATTTGCAACAAGATGCATAAATACAGTATCTTGCAAAAGTATTAATTCTCCTTGAACTTCGGTGTATTTTATTGGGATATTATCTGATAGATCGATGCAATTTGGTTTATAGTTGTTAAACAGAAAGAGAAGCCTAAAGCCATGCATATGGGGAGTAGGTCATTTTAACACGTGGCTTTGCACTTAACCAGTCCTTACGGGCTTGTGTTTTCAGTGTTTTTATTAATACCAGTTTCTGTTTTAACACAAAACGAGTTCAATTTGGTATTAGTTCCTAGATCACCCACCACCAAATGTCTGTCTCCTAAATGGCTTATGGTGAAATTGAAAAAAGACTTGTCATGACTTTCTTTCAACAATGTCTTTTTGCCCCTCTCCTGTCCAGACAAGATTTGCACGAGTAAGCCTCATCTAGTTCACAGATTCCTCTATCCAAGCTGTGATTCTTTACTACTGAGTTGCCGTGGGCTTCTTAACTTCTCTCTCCTTACCCACCCAGGGTGAATGGGCATTTCTTGGTAGGTTGCACTGTAGTCTCAGTTTTGTAATAGACTGAACAGTGCTCTGTAATATATTAAAGTTTAGGATGTTCATTTATAAGCCAAACTTGCCTTAAACCTGTCCACATCCCTGATGTGTTTGGTGAGTTACTTGGTCTCCATGATGCTGAGTATTCTCTTATTATTCTTTACCAAACCTCTAGATCCTTCATACAACACATGTTGGACTATTTTTTAGGATTATTGGTGTAACGGGGATTGGATGCACATTAATATCACACTTTTTTACAAACATATTCCAAAAGCAAGCATGCTTCTGTACACTACATAAAATGGTACATCACATAAAATCCATTGAAATAACATGAAATTTGAGATTATTTGGTTTTGTAAGGTGACAGGTTGAAAGGTTAAAATACTTTTGAAAGGCACTGTATTTTTTATTTTTTTTTAAAGCATCACAAACAGTCTTATATGGTGTCCTTAGGAATAAATGACAATGGCATTCTGAGGAAATTTGTAGCTTGTAGCACAGTGAAATTAAAGACAACACTCAGGAGAACAATACTCTTGGTCAATTTGTCTCAAGACACGGCTGCCACAAATCCCATTACCCTTTTTAGCCACTGTGATCAGTCTGTATATGTCTGTGAGGGAGAGTTGGAGATGTTTCGCTTGGTACTACATGTTTACCATAGTATTTAAAAAAAAATAAAAATAAAAAATAAAATAAAGCCAGATTTGAATAAATAGTTACTGTCACTAAAGAACAAAAGACTAAGATCCTAATTACATTCGCAAATTAAAATCCTACAGGCACGTGTGCTCTGAGAGCATTAATGGATTCATGATTAAAAAACTTTCCCCCAATCTCGGTCAACATATTGGATATATTCTTTGAGTATAGGACGATGGAAAAAGGATTCATTCATATGTTCTCTAGTGAGCTTGCTCAAATGCAGACAAATAGACCCTAGAGAGGGTGGCCCATATTCCTCATTCCCTTTAACAACAACACAATAAGAGAACCATGTCTCCTTCCCAAGGGGGTCCATCAAGTTTCTTTTTTCTTTTCAAGAGTGTCATCAAAAGGATGAAGCAGTTTTTACACTTAGCCGTCTCACAGACAGAATCCCCATGGTATGCACTCAGCCCATCTTTGATTTGAGATTGAAAACAAAATACATTTGGCAATATCAAGCCATGAAACGCACAATCTATCCTGATGAGACAGTCTGTAGGTATTAGTAGGTCAATACCCACAGAATGCCTGTTACCAGCACACAGCACTGCAGCATCATTCCATCCCTGTTAATTAACAAAAATCAACTGATTATGTGAGATACTAAAAGATCTATTTCACATATAAGCTGCACTCACTAATTTTGAAAAGAAAAAAAAAAAAGTATATATACAGGCCTCACTTGTCTATTAGGGTGTCCATGTTCTAAAATGAGACATTTATTGAAATGTGTATAATTTTTCCCAACAGTTCCTGTAGCACAGCCACTGAAAAAATACAGCAGCCTACCAAGAAACGCTATTGATTGCCATCTTCATCTTCCTCCTGCACTAAAACCACTAAAGTCGTCTTCTTCAGGGTCGGAATTCAACAGCCTGACACACTTCCTCACCCTCTCTTTTGTCGTCGCTCTTAGTGTCACTTTCGTCTCGCTCTTAAGTTTGTGCTGTCCTCTTCATCACAGAACAGTCAAGCCTTTCCAAAGCCTTTGGTAAAAATTAATATATTAACTGCATCGGTGTTCAAATCTCGTTAATAAAAGTACCAGCTTAGAGTCTGGAAATTGTGATAGATTGATTGAAAGTTTTGGTCTGGTAACAGACCATTTTCAGATATTAGAACCATTACAACCAAGATATCAACACTCTTAAAGAATAAAAGGAAAATACTATATTTCTGTTTGTACTTCTCAGAAAGGGTTTCTAAAAGTCATCAGACTTTTAGAAAGGTTTTCTAAAAGTCATTAAACCTAGGATACTTACCCAGGTCCATATCTGAGGCCTTTATGCGATGTGAATATGGGACGTTCTTGTAGATGGCATCCAGAATTTTCTCCTTCACCTGACTTATTGTATCACAGTTTAGGACTTTCACTTGGATCTCTGGACTTTTCTCATTCTCTGGATGTATGCAGTTGACCACCTGGAGCAGAAACATGAATGAAATTGACACGTTGTAAGAAATATATGTGGAGCCACCAATTCTAAATCCCAATCCCGAGAGACAAACAAAAGGAACACAAACAAAACCAAAAACCTGAGATACCAGAGCTGATAGCCGCTAGTCGGAATAGAGAGGACTAAAACAGAGATTTAGCTAATGACTAAGAGGATGCAGAAGGGGAAATCTTAGTCGTTTCTTAGCTTGTGTGCAGTCATACATGCATTGAAAGCCAGCTTTTTCTTGACAGCTCTTGCCACTAGTGAGGTCACCACTCTAGTGCCCCCTGCACATGTCAAGCATGAAAACAACAACTTCTGTGTCCCTTTGCACATCTCACGGCCGACCACCCATGACCACCCTATTCACTCTTCCTATCCCTGAAAGCATATTAAGCATCTCCCCTTAGCCTCAGTACTCCAGGGCAGGTGAATCCCTTACCAGTGTCTTGTAGTCAATCTGTTGTCTGATGAGCTTGTCTTCGCTGAGCGAGTAGCGAGCCTCTCCTGTGATCGAGTCAATGGGGCCTTTCTCCATCTGCTGCTTGATGGCACAGAAGAGGGAAAAGAGGGGCTCGCCTGCACACTCCTGCAACAACATTTGGACAAATAAGTTTCACAGAAGTGGTATGGCTCAGAAAGCTGTTTATGGACTCACTTTTTTTGAGAACAAAATTTTAACTAAATATTTAGAACAACTTTTTGTTAATGTTTCTAGTCCTTCTTTTCTCCGGTATTAAGTAAAACACAGAGATTCCCCAACACTAGATGGTTTAAAACAGAAATGTTCACAAAAGACAGACTCTTATTGCAAACAATCATTTGAATCAAAAGGCTGCAGTTCCTCAGTCAGAAGTGTTTGTGCATTTATAAACCTTTTTCTTTTCTCAGTGCCATAAAATAAACAAACAGTGGTTCACCGTCCAGCAAGAGCACAGAAATCATACAGCCGGAGGTAGATTGATTATTTTTTTATATACACAAAAGCATATGAAAGTGTTAGCATGGCTTGAGCTATTTTCCAAAAAATAATCAGTTTCTACATATGCTCCCCCGATACTCCCGTTAATATAAAGACAACTAATTGAAAATGCACACCACACTTTTTAGATATTTATCTGTAAGGAAACAGGAAAAGCAGGGCTCATTTTCCTTTTACTTCCAAATGATACTTTGTGACGGTCTAGCAGATAAAGACCCAATAAAATACACAGATTTCTTTTTACTGCAATGTCATAAAATCCCAGAGAAACAAAACATGTGACAACACTGTCTGCTGCATACATTTGTTGAAGTTGAGGATAGAAAAAAGTTACTGCACCTTTAGAAATTTGTAGAGAAGGAACGTAAACCAGTTGGTCAGCATTTTCTCTGCAACAGACTCCGTCCTGCAAGTAAACACAAAGTACATGCTGAGGATTTGATCCCTGCACTAACACCATAAATATTCAACATTAGTGTCAAATTTTCTTCAAATAAAAATGGCGGCAGCTGCTAATGAATAGGCTTTCACTGGACAAATGTATGTGTAAAGACATGAACTGCGAGAGCATTTGCACACACTATACGATGGCCTTTCAGACAATCTTTCGGCTGCCTTTTATGCTCAGGCACGCCAAGGGCAGCTCGTGTACAAGCGGCGGGGATTTTAATATGAGGCGAAGCAATTAAAAGCCTTTATTTGATCCCGGTGGATTGATGTTGTTAGGGGCCGCAGTGGCTCTGTAATAACACTGGCCTCATTATCAAGTGCTCCCTCGCCTATTCACTGGACTAACACTCGATCCGGGCACAATAGAAAGTGAATGAATACATCTGCCTCTCCTTCTCCGCCTGGCATCAATGCTCCACTGGTGTGGCAAAAGTAATGTGTGTGTGTGTGTGCGCTCGCGCAGTGACCTGGGCCAACAGTGTGATTGATCTCGTGTGAATGACTAATATGCATGCATAATAACAACAGCGGTGGTGGCAGGAGGCGAAAAGGAGAGGGTAGGATCGGATATCCTTTGACAGCAACCCTCGTGGTTAGCAGCGGGAGTATGTGGGCAATAATAAACACACACCCCTGTCCCTGCTTTAAATGAGAGACTACCGTAGACATCAATATTTCAGGATTAGTGTCCATTGTGCCCATTTGTGTGTTCAGTTTTTGTCCTTAGTGAGTCGGCTGCCACCTGCAGCCCTCCCTCCCTTCACCATTCAGTCTGCCTCGTAAAAAAAGGCCTCCACACTGCAGCACGAGGGAGGAGCGTGATGTGCCAGTGGGGTAGTCTGGTACCCCCCACCAGTGCTGGCACAACACCTGGAGGGGATTAACTTCCTGCTTCTCACTGTGCCTCCACTTTTATTCAGCCCATCCCGCCCTTTCCTCTATCCACAGATCCAAGGGTCAACAAGGTCACTTTTCATCTTTTCTTTCATGTGTCCTTGCTGACTTCCTCCCTCCCTCATTTCCATTTGGCTGCCCTATTCTGGATCATGTAATCGCGCACACTTCTAAATCCTCTCCATTTTCACAATTGTAGCCCGTCTGGGATGAAAGAGGCATGTGGAAAAAAAAGAGGAGGTGCAAAGGGAAGGAAGGAAGTAAGGAGCAGTAAAAGGGTAAAAGAAGAGAATGAAGAGCAAATAGCTTGGCTGAGTCTCACCCCCACATTTCTTTTTCTTTAACTTCCTTTTACTTAGTCACTTCCAATGGACATTGTGTGTTTTCTGTTTTGCCTTTGTGCCCAGACAAGTGTGTGGCAGCTTGAAGGCTTGTGTGCAAAAAGCACAAATTAATCCCACTGCGTACGTATCCAAAAATTAGCCCCTGTGCTCACTACTCTTTATCACGCGTGAGTGTGTGTGTGTGTGTGTGCGAATGGCAGCGGGTGCCAGCCCAGCAGTAATAAAAAGTCTTGGCACACTCCCACCATTTAGCTTATGCTCATTCTCACTCGCAGCACTCTCTACTGGGAGCCATGATAAAAATCAGCACTGTGATGGATATGCTCAACATCTAACGTTTGTGTCTGGTATTACACCGTTTTAAAACAATCTTATCCCAACCTCTCCTCAGCTAGTAATCCAAACACAGCAACCTATGTTTGGGTTAATCTTTTGAAATTTGCCATGCCTTGTTGGCATGGCCAGGCGCTGCCCACTTGGCAGTCAATCAGACGGGCCAGTGGACGCTTGGAAGGATCTAGAACCCAGGAGCCATGGGAGTATTTAGGTATCCCTGATTAAAGAGGGACAGAGTGGGGGATCAGACAGTAAAAATTTAAAAGATAGCACCCTTCCTCCTGTGTTGTGTTTTTAAATTTTGTATAATACTGCATGTGTGCCGATAGTCACGAATAGCAGCAGGGAAGTCATAACCAGGCTATTTCGGCATCTTATTTTACCATGGTTTTTTGTGGTAAAATTTTTTTGTGGTAAAATAATACAACATGATGTAAATTATTTTACTCTCACACAAAAAGTGTCAATTAGTTTTGCTATTGCTAACTTTACACCATATTGTTATGTTCAGATATCCCTGGATATTCTGTGCTTCTTTTTTGTTTTTGCCCATTTGTTGTGCTGATGCAAATGACATACCATATGCCATTGAATAAATAATATTAAATAACAAATAATATTTTATAGTAACCTAAAGCAAATGCGTATATGTGTTGGATGTAAAAGAGAACATTTTAAATAGATATTTTCACTGTGTAGGAAAAAAAATAAAATACAGATTTCTTGTCTATAGGAGACTGCCGTATATAAAAGAATTTTGAGAAAAATTTGTTGGTAAATATTCTTTCAATGGCAATTTTTAAAATAATGTTTTCTTATTTCTAAGGGTCACAGATGGACTGCATGGATATGCAATTTGCTTATTTTTTTGATTTTGAGATAGCAAAAATATATATTGAATAATTATATTTATTGTTATTGTTCATTAACAGGGTAGTCAGTCTGCATTCAGCTGCTTAACCGACATCTTGTTTATAGCTTATCAAGTGTCGTTTTGAAGCAGCAGTACTGTAATAAAAGTGATTGGTAGTGATAATTAGACCATGTATTTTCCAACAGAAAATATTGCCAAGCCGTTAGACTTTTCTTTCACACGAACCAGGAAATCTGTAGCTCCCCTTTTTCAGCCAGCTGGCCCGCAGTGCCGAACGACAGATGGGGTAGGGATGCTGCTGCATCATGAGATGCTGCATAGAGTAGGAGATGACTGTCAATTTTCCTCCATCTCTTTAAAAGAACACAAAACCCAGGAACAGATCATCACTTTTTTTTTTAATAAAGTACTTAAAGCCAGTGTGTAAATAAAAAATATTTAAAGGAAGTTGAGAGAAGTTAATTAAAAGGTTAATTTCTGGATTGGTTTCAGTCGCATGCCAAACCAACTATTTCTATTTCATACTTTGGCTTTTTGTGGGTGAAGAATGCAAGTCATCCAGTATGCCACAATGTTTTCACTGTGAGGCAATGCTGCTCTCCATCACTCTCTTGCTGATGCATGTGCTCAGTTATCTATTTTATTTCTCACACTCAAAAATTAGGACTAAAATCATTTTCTATCAACCAGCATTATCCATATGGACCTACAGCGAGGCCTGTACACCTGCATGCTGATGGGGTCTCTGTGCTGGAGGGTAATGCTGTGATTAACACATAAGCATATTGGGTCCTCTTGACCATAATCAGAACTAATATTTTGATGCCTAAACTGCAGCCAAATAAAACTTAAGGCGGAGGGGGAGGGTGTTTAGCTCTGCGTGACAGGAAGAGCGAGAGAGATGGAGAGATGGAGCTTAGAAAGAAGTTAAAGGAGTAGAATGCAGGAAGCAATACGACAGATGGTTGTGGAAGGCTCTCGTTAGTTAGCTTGCCTGGTGGTTGTGCTTCAGCACAGGTTGAGATGGGACAGATGGAAGGATGTGAGCTTGTGTGTGGAGCGAGGAGAGAAGCGCACACACACACGTTTCTTGGAAGAGGAGGTAGTTGGGAGCTGTGCTCACATCCCATGCCAGAGCTCGCGCACTTTAAGCATTGATTTAGCAATCAAGAAAACAGGGAAGGGGAGGAAAGGGCTGGGAATATAGATTGAGAGCACGAGTGTAGGACAGCGAAAGAGAAATAAAAGTAGGTCCGACATTACACATGCGATAAGCTTAGACAGACAGGAAGACTAGCTGTGAAGAGCGAACAGAGGAAGAAAAAAAAAAGGAGAGTAACACTGAGATGAGCAAACACAAAAAAAGAGAGAAAGCTACAGGCATGGAACAAATTAAAGACAGATAAAAATAAGGGGGTGAATTCTCCCTTGTTTAAGCTTTCAAGTTTGTGTGTATGCATCAAGGCTATTTTTATCTGCTAACCAAGGACACACCAGTCAGCACAGGCTTCAGGGTGGCATAGCTTGGCATATCAGATCTGAAATTCATGCTGGGTTGGTGAAGCAGGAGATTTAAGGAGGAATAATGGGATGCAACGATATGATCAGTGGCCATCGCCATCATATGTATAACAATTGGGAAATCAACCTGAGTGTGGATGTGATGTGAACATGTGTTTTCCCTTCTGTGCAGTCAGCATGCGCTGGCATTGTCCCCAGGTTTTCCTTCTCTCTTGTTGTCATCAAGGAGGAGAAATGTGCTTTGCATTTTTATTCTGTGGTTGTTGATCGGTCTTAATTTCCATCCAATATGCAGAAATAGATTTGCAGAAATAGCACAAACAGGGCTCTTGTGGCTCACGAAAAATAGCGATCAAAGGGCTGACTTCCTAGCTTGTCTCTATGCCTTGGCGTTCAACTTTCTTCACTGTGTAACAAAGCTTGAAGTGTCTTTACTGTCCTTGACTGCCTCACTGAGTTCTTTATGGCATGCCTCCTGTTCCATTTATTGCCATCAGAAGTTGCTGTATTGCTTCGTGGCTGCACCAATCTATGAGGAACCAGACTGCAATTATAGTACTTCATTAAGTAATTAACACTAGAAAACTTTTTAAAGTTTTGCTGTTTTGTTACAATCAAAAACATCAATATATTTTGATTTTATGTGATAAACCAACATGATTGTGAAGAGGAAGAAATTTGATAGATATTATAATTAGCCAGTCAACCACCATTAATTCTTATTGGGCATTTCTGACAGCTTTGAAGATCTACAGACAGAACATTCTGCCCACTTGTTTTTTTTTTTTTTTTTGCAATATCTAACAGGAGAAGTTCAGTCCGATTGGATGTTGAAAAACATTTTTGGGTCTTTCCACATCAGCTCTGACCAGATTCCTTGCCTGCTCATGATAAGCATCCCCACAACATGATGCTGCCAGTGCCACACAAATCGTTTGGCATGCACACCAAACTGTTCAGTTTTGGTCTCTTTTAAACAGAGTACCTACTTCCAGATGTCAGCTGTGTCTGCGTACATCACATCTTTTAGATTTTTATTCCTACAAATTTTTGAAAACCATGCAAAATAATTGTGCAGTATTTCGCCCACTTTTAATTTATCGTATAAATTCAATGTATTAAAAGCAGCGAGGTCCTATTTACAAAGGCTTTTTAAAAAAAGCAGTATTCTTTCTAAGGAATTTTATATGCAGACATTGCTTTCGTTCATGTTCTCCATTTTCATCAGTTTACCTTTAGGCATGCATTATTGTTACTGGTCTTAACAATAAAAAATATGTAGCTTTAGGGCTAAGTTTGCTCTACAAAAGTCAAAACTTGCAATGGAGTAGTGGAAAAATAAATCAGTTAGCATGATGTTCATATGCCATGCTGTTAGAACTAGACGAGGCTGTCACATTTAAGCAGGAATAAACAACAAGACTTGATGGCTACAGTAAGAATGTGTTTTGATTAGTCACTGTTTGGTGCAAATCCTATCTTGATTTCAAACCATTAGTTTAAAGCGTAAACTAAAAGTTGTGGAATAATCTTACAAAGCACTGTAATCAGGATTTCTACACAGGCTGCTGCATCTCTCTGCATCACCTCTCAGAGTCTAAACATACTTCAACAAGAAGAACATGCCCACTGTCTCTTGGACAGCACAGTGAACAGGATTAATTTCAGCCCTGTCTGCCTTTTCCATGTTGCGTTTATGCATTTGTCTTTATTGGCAGAAAACACGAGTGTTTGCAGCCAGAGGGAGACTCTGAATTTGAATTGAAATGCGACGGACAACTTAATTTATCTCATGCCTGTCAAATCATTTGGGGGTGTCAAGCCTTGACTGACAACCTGTAAGCAAAAAGAGAGAAAAGAAAAGAAAAAAAAAAGAAAAAAAAAACATTTAGTGTGTGCTCAGACGTATGCAGCCGCCTGCACAAACCACATAAATAACAGCTATGAAGAAGCTGGTTTACTCACGTAACCGTAATCACCACATTTACCAAACACCGCAGGCAGGACGCATAATCACATACAGAGCTGTGTTCAAGTGCATGCCATTCAGGCTTTGACTACAAATCCAGAGGACTGTGATTGTGTCAGAGAGCCATTTATAATCTTTTTTCCGCCCTTTTTTTCATGAATGAGTTTTTCTTTCCTCATGAGCAATTTGAAATTGGATTCGCTACTAATTAATTATAATTATTTGGCTAATGATGTGCACAGCAATGCGCTCTGATGTTTCTGACTCTGAGCCAGTGATTCAAGGTCACAGGAGTTAATCCAAACATGTCACAGATAGGGAACACTGAGAAGCATATGTAGCCTTTGGTTATCCACTGTAAACCTTTCATCTGCATCCCTTACCACAAACAGCAAAACAACGGCGCTGCTCAGACGTTTATATATCCTCTCATGATGAAAACTAATCTTTTGGTTTATATTTAGACACACTGGGATGCTAAAAAATAGCAGAAGGTTTGGGGTCAGTACTGACTTGTGTGTTGTCCATCTTGTCAATAAACCCCAGTTTCAGGTGAGGGAAGTAACTACAGAACATGATGGTGCAATCACCATGTTTTATTGCAGGTATGGTGATACTGGCTGTTGTGCCAAACATACACGACACATCAAATTGGGCTTGCCATAGTTTGCAAAAACCACCGTCATTGTCCACTGTCAAGCAAATTTCACTCAGTCATAGACTGGGAGCAATGGGACTGAGAAAAAAGCATGTCACATGTCAAGGATAGCTATTGACAACAATCCTTGTGGAAAATCCAAACAAATACTAAGGGAAAAAACAAGACACACAATAACTAGAAATATGTGGGGAGAAGTCAAGGTGAGGCTTTTAAATCTGGTTTGGGTTAACTAAATAGCTTTTATACTAGGTTTTTTTCATCAGTGTATTGTGAAGCAACTTATGACTTTTATATGTTGAAAGACAAATAACATTTGACTTTTATTAACTTAGTGTGTTTTTTAACTTAGTAATTCGAATTTCATACAACTTTTCCCAACATTTTAAACAGCATGAAGAAGCAAGTGTTCATGAGTGGGACCTGCCAGCTCTTGCTAATGATATGGAATGCTAGTGGTGTTGAAATCTGAGGTTAGTATGTTGTATTTTGAGCTAGGTGAACATCGTGATGTCTTTTCTTCATTAATTATGTAGACATTTCAAACTATTCCAACGAACTCTACCAATTCTGTGATCAAATATCAACTGTGAAGTTGAGGATATCAGCAGGAGATAATTCCATCTGATAATAAAGGTTTTCTATGTATTTATTTGTTCTTGTATGTAAAGTTGTGACCCCGTGTGGTGAGTTAATTCAAGTTGTACAATCACTTCCCTCCAGAAAAAAAGACAATTTCAAAGAAATCATTTCAAAGCTGCAAATTACTATGAGGTTCGTGTTCATGATGAGTTCATTTAAACTTCTGCAAGGGAGGAACAGTGGAAAAATTAAGGCATTAAGCAAACAAAGTAAGTCATAAATGTCGCTTGTCAGCTGTGGGAATGAGGCCACCTGTGAAGAAGTGCTGCCTACAAAGTCTGCTCACTTAGAGAAGGCTAATTACCTGCGAAGCAGCAATTTGGGGTGATTTTTGCTTTCAAGGTTGCGGTCTATCAGGTCAGACAGCAGGTGCTTCAGGACATCGGTGGCGTACTCCAGCTTGCTCTGCAGCACGGTCATGATCAGTGAGGCCACGTTGCCACGGTCCCTCATGGAGAAGCCACGCTGGGCCTCCAGGGTGCGAATAAAACACAGCAGGAAAATTTTGTTGTTAATGAGCTGGCCAAAGAGCTTCAGCCCCTTCTCCACTTGCTCCTGGCGGTAGCCTGGCACCTGGGAGAAAACAAGGGAAATGAAAAGCATTAGAAATTTCAAACGCAGGCAAAATGTGCAGATTCAAACTGGCATATTCAAGACAATGATACATATCACTAATTAGTCACAAACTCATTTGAATTTATTATTAGCGCTCTGTCCTCCGAGTTAAACAAACTTTTTTTTTGTCTTTTTAAGAGGAATATAGCAACTTCATTAACATAATATTAAGATCACTTACAGCTGTGTTTGTAAAACCAGAAACAAATGAAAGCTATGTTTTAAATAATCCTAACCAATGAATGAGTGTACAATTTTCTTACATAATCATACATTAGCAATTAAATCCTTGGAAAGAACAATTGAAATAGGAAATAACTGACTGAAAAGGAAGGAAAAAAAGAAGGAACCTAGGGAGATGAGGAGTTTAACATTTTCAGGCTTTTGTCAGGTTTCATCTGAAGGTTGAGAATAAAGTCTGAAAAACACCAGGCCTCAGTACGGAGTGTTTATTATTTCGATGGCACCGTGTTCCATATTAATGCAAGTTGAAAGGCAGTGCAGAACTGTGAATTCTTCTCATCTGAGCCTACACCGTCCCAGCACTGTTTATAGTTGTAACTTGCAACATGTGCGTCTCCCCCCCGCCCCCATTTCTTCATAAACAGCACCTTAGGAGATTATGTTTTTTATCTGTCAGTAGCACTGTGGGTAAGACAGCATTGCTTTGCAGCGAATGCAGCTGTCAGCCCACATATGTTCCGTCTTTCTACCTTTTCCTTGAGGTGGTTGTAATCTGCCGGGAGCTATTGTTCAGTTGAAAGTCTAATTTTATGCAGCGTGTCAGAATGTGTTTCTGTGTTTGGAAGTGTTGGAATATTAGTCATTTGTGAGTGCAGGGTTTTCAGTTTTTAAAAATTACTGTTAGGTTTTCTGCCTCCTTCTGCACGTAGTTTTTATACCATTACCAGTGTATGAATTATACACTTAAAAATTGCATTTTACAATAAATTGCAACACTACAAACCTAATTAATCTCTTAGATTAATGTAGAAAGAACTACCTGCCAAATAATATTAGCAACAGAAAATCTGTAATCCCATGTAATATTTGAGGTAATGAAATAATAAAACAAAATAGTAAAATTAAACTCTAGTGCTTCCATCCAGGTCCAGAGCAAAATTAGTTAATTTTAATCCCTTTATCTTTTTATGTAAGTGTGTTGTGCATTCTACGAAGCCCTGGTGACTATGACGCCTCTCGATAAAGTCCAAAACTGCTGCTAGAAATCTCCTTAGCAGCAAATGTGTCTATCGATCTACTCTCTGTATAAATGAATCTCAGTTTTTAGAAAACATTGGTGAACAAATACATAAGGAGGACAAATAAACAGCAAGGAGAAAGTTGTGGAGAAGACTAAGGCAGTTTACGTTATAAAACATTATGTGAAGCTTTTGAATGTATTTCGTAGTAGTGTTCAATCCACTGTGGCTCAGCTGGACTCTATAAATTTGGCTGTCACGAAAGAGAGGCAAAAACAAATTCTTTGTGGAAAGAAAGTGTTTAGACATCTTGTTTGAAGTTCGCCACGGGCAATGTCGGGGACATGGCAAATATATAAGAATGAGCTCATGTTAGAAAAGAAACATTTAACTTTTTACACTACATGCAAGGCGTCACCACACCCTCAACACATTACTTCCATTATATTGCTGCTTGCAGCATCATGCTGCGCTGTTGCTGTACTTCAAGACAGGGAATTTGATTAAAGTAATGTAAAGAGAATCTGTTGCAAAATTGATGTTAACAGACACTTTCCACCCAGCATGACTAAACCTGACCTGCACTGCAAAGAAGAATCGTAACAGATTCTAGATAACTCTAGTTGTGGAAAGCTGGAGGTATCACTAAATGGCTCCAACTTTAATTGCAGCAAAATGTGGTTCAGCAAAGACTATCTCTGGGTTGATTACAAAGTTAGCCACAATTAGTACTTTATTTATCAGCTATTTCATAAACTAATTACCATTTTTCTTCCATAGATTTATGTCAATCCATCATAAAATGCATTGTAGAAATGCAGGGGGAAAAAATCCAGGAGCATGACTATTTTAAAAAGGCAATATAATTATTTGACAACTATTTAATATGCTAGTTTTTAAGTGTAAAAAACAACAACAAATAGAAAAATTCAGAAATATTTTTGTGCTAAGAATTTTTTATGGCTTTGGTTAACTTCCTTTATACAGCTCCCCATCAGCACTTGGCTTTAAATTATTCGGTGCATCAATAATAATTAGGTGGTCATCAACAGCCACACAGTTTTTCCATTACGCTCTTTTTCCACATGATACTCTTCATATAGTTTGATATTTATGCCAATTAAAACATAATTAATATGGCTTATTAGTGGGAAATTCTCATCAGGGATGGGACAGTTAACTCTGAAGCCAGTGAAATAGGGGCCCATCGTTATTGTAATGGAACAAGATGGCCTGTTCAATTATAGTTGTCAGTCAATGTTACCAGTGAGGATAAATGACTTAATGTGTTTTTTTTTTTCATTTTGCATTTCTCCTGATGATTGACTTTTAATTTGGTTTTGAGGATATGGAAAAAAAAAACACCCAGTTACCATCTCATGTCATTTTTCATTATTAATGATTTCACAGTTTTGATTTGAAGTCTATCTTGTTTGCTTTGAAATAACTCTTCTGTCAGCTATCAGAGGGCTTTTGTTTACAAGATGGCAACAACAGCCAACATCTGAGTTAATTTCACCTACTGCGACCCACCACACTGATAATTTGTTTGCTCATTTTGATCTCATTTCCAAAAGGGCTAATTGGATTACACTGCTGTTTGATGAAGACTGAAGAAAAGGAGTCATATTTATTTATGTGCTATGTCAAGGAAATAAAGTGTGAGATTATGTTTTAAAAAAACAACTTTTCCCATGAAAAAGCTCAGAAAAAACCTTGAAACATTTTGCTTTACAAATTTAATAGAAAGCACATTTACTGAAAAGATGTCTTTAAAACTCACAACACAGCATCAGTGCTAGAATACTCATCTCTTTTTAAAAGACACTTTACACAAATATTGAAAGATAAACAAAATTATCTATTACCTCCAGATCTCTCAGTACAGGATGTTCCTCGATGCCTGGAAAAAGGACCCTCATGGTGTAGGTCCTGTAATCCAGAAAGGGGATTCCAGCTCCATCTAGATCACTGGTGAGCTCATGAATGTCTGTTTGAAGCTCTGCAAAGGCTGGAAAATGACAAACATTTTGTGTCAATGTAGATAAGAAAATGTTACAATCTTGACACAAAACTTGTTTATTCAAAGCTTCTAACATTGCTGACAAGTCAAATGTCATAAAATGAGGGAATGTCGATTTATGTGAAGGTTTTACCTTCTTTGCACTCCAGTGCCACACGTGACTCAAGGTTGTCCATCTGCATTTGTAGCCTCTTCAGAGTCAGGTCACTTTCACGAGACTTGCGCTTATAGGCGATCAGGACCACCACAATGAAAAAGATGAGCAATGCACCGGCTGCAGCGATGCCGATGATCGCCGTGCTGCTGAGTGGGCTGTCAGATGTGATGTGGACCACACCAGGGGAAAATTCGATACCGCCAACACGTGCCTTGTCACAGAAAAATACAAGAGTCACACATTCTAGTGCTATAAAAAGTTCCTAGACATTTTCAAAAATCAAACTTCTTTCACAATTTTCAGACAAAAATTTAAAGAGCTCATTTATAGCCAATAATAAACATATTCATGCAAAATTTCACTAATGAAATTAATGAATGGATCAAATCCTGGTTGGTTTGAAGGATGGATACACAAACCGAAGACTTTTTTGTTAGTCGGATGGACAAACTATTGGTTGTTTGAATGGATAATTGGGCAAACTGATGGTTGGTTGTTTAGTAAGATGAATAAATGAAAAAACAATCACTGGATGGACAGAAGTATGGACAAACATATAGATGGTTTGAGGGAGAAACTGATGGTTAGTAGGATTGAAAGATTTATGTTTCTCATTGTATTATATTTTTTTTATTTTTTCCTAACCAATCATCACCAGGCTGTATGGAGCCCCATCCATGCATAACTTTGGTTACCTTTTTAGTGGAATATAAAAACATCTCAGACTGAATGCAAAACATATCACAGATTTCACCAAATGTTTCCTGTTAGTATTTCTTACAAGTCTAAACTATTTCAATTGATCAAACTGAAGTTCAAACTACAAAGAGAGCCATAGATGGAAGCGTCTACACACTTCTGTTTAATTTTACAGTGATGTGTTTTTATCTTTCTGCAATGCAGGGTTCAGGTGGTAATATCAGGAAATGCTTTGCTCAAAGTGGTCTCTCTTAAAGCCACAAATGGAATCTTTATTGAGTTTGCTTTGGCTGTAATTCTTCTTATTGAAGGGTTATTTGTTTGTCTTTCGTCTGCTTGTGGGTACCAACAGGAACCACGTGGCTGATTGGATTAGAACCACGCTCCGCATGAGAGCAGACAAATGGATAGATGGCAAAACAGAGTGCCTGTCTCTAAATCTTTCAATTGATTTGTAAGACTGTTTTCCTTCCCAGCAGAGTCTAGACTTTAGTTTATGCTACATTACCACTTACCAGGACTTTGTGGCGACCAGTCAGGTTGGGTGACTCACAAAGAAGCTGGTTCTCTGACACTGTTAACATGCAGGGTTTGTCTCCAATCAGGACTGTATAGTTCAACTTTCCATTCCCACTATTAGTTGGCGGAAGAAAGTTTCGTCCCTGCAAAGACAATTCATGCCTTATTTTTCAATTGTTCAGTTATAAATAAAACAATGCAATCAATTGTCAAACTCAGTCATTTCATTTAGATAATATATAGTTTGAAATACAGGATGTTAAGTTTATTTTAATATTTTAAAAGTGAATTTTGCTCCAGGAGTCCTGATTAGTTCAGACACAAACCACTCACAACACACCAATATCGTCATAAACAGGTTTGACAAAAATGCTGCGAGCCCATTTTGCGATACAGAACATATTCACTAAACATGAATCAAAGTTTACAAGAAAAAGTGCATTGAAGATGTTGATCGACTTACTTTTAGTATGATTGGTGACCCCGGTTTGAGCTCTTGGACACCAGAGGCACTAAGTGGCTCAAATTCAGGGTTGGGGTAGTAGATAAAGTTAGTGTTGTTGAGGGCCATAAGGGACTGCACATCGTCCATTTTAAAGCCAAACTCATCGGGTTTTGCTGGTACTTGCTGCCTGGCCAGGCTTATGGACAGTTCTGGGACCTGACACTGCATAGTTGTGGAGCTCAGCACCTGACACATCTGGAGGACACAAAGATGGAGGAAAATTTGACTTTGCAGGTATATACATCTTCTTGACCTAACAGTTACAAGTCTTAGAATAAGTTCCTTTTGTTTTGCTTGCTCCTCATCCCATCCTCTTTCCCTGTCAATTTGGTTTAGTTTCAGTTAGTTTTTAAAATATCTCTCTGTAAAATGGGCTGCTTCAAGAACTCTTCCCTGATTCCTTCTACATTAATACGTGTGCCTCAGTATGGCCATTTTTGTTGAGTAAATGGTTAACAATCCTGCTTCAAATGTCAGCGTAATCTTTGCTTTTGTTTTAGGAAAAACAAAAACATTGCATATCAAATATACCACGATAAGACATTATTTTACTTCAATGTATTTAAATATAATTACATTTGTAACATCTTACTGCTAATATACTAACAGAAATTGATATATGGATGTTTAAAGATAGCAGACCCTAAATATTGACACTATTAAAATATACTTAATTTTTACTGATGATCAATCCAGCTTTAAAAATAATAAAGGCTTGAAAACGTAATATGTTTAAGACATTTAGTTTGTTTCAATTGGTACATATCTGAATACCACAAACATTAGGTGGTTTAATTTACATAATGTAGACAGAAATATGGAATTTGCCACTTTTCATTCATTTGAATTCATTTATTATTTCTTGAATTGCTCAGTTGAACATGATAAACACTCTTTCCAACTTCAGGTGTTCAATTCTTTAACTCCTACAAATAAAAAAAGGCAGATTTTAAAAAGTCTTATGTGGAACTTGTTGGAGTCTTATTTCAAAGGTGGTGATAAAATAATGTACAGCTAGACAAAGGATGCAGATTCATCACTAGCAGATCAAGATGTGTGGAGATTCAGGAGTGATAACTGAGCTATACCTTTCCTTCATTAGCCTGCACAAAGACCTCCGCAGCTTATCTTCACTTCATCCTGTGATCCTTCCCTTTTCCTCTCTGACACAATCTCTTCTTTCTTTGTCCAACATCTGCCAAATTTCTATATTTTCTTCTCTTGTCCTGTCCTTTTATACTTGCCTTTGCTGTTGACTCACATTTGATATATGAAACAATTTTAAACATTTATTTTTTCTTTATTCTACTTAAAGTGAGTCTTACTTGCAATGACAGATTGATCTATCACTTTAATGCCCCATGCCCCTCTATATCCTCCTTACATCTCCATTCCTCTCTGCCTGTCAGGACTCTGACAAATCAACCTGCAGCACAGGTCTCCCTCACAGACATCTCACATCTCCACAATAACCCTTGCCATGCAGTCGTTCAAACTATTACCTGTCACTGTAATTGGCTCCTTGAACATCAGACTTGACAAATCCTGCAAGGTCTTCAGGACATTGCTGACATGTATAATGCAGCGGTTTATGTCAGGTACCAGAAAGTAGGGGAGGAAAAGAGGAAATGCTTCTGTTTTTGGAGAAATGTCACCAAAATCACTTTAGATGTCTGATTCCGTTTCATTTTCCTTCTCATCTACACCCATCTTAATGTCGCACTGCAACAGGAAGATGTGACGCAAACTAGATGGCGACAGTTACCTTTAGACGCAATATCAGCTCATGTGAGTGTGAGCACAGATGTTAAACGTGCTGCAAAGTCACGCTCAAATGAACCATGAAGACGGGTAGCATTACAACCTTTTGTTCCCCTCTTCTTTCAGTGAGATCAAACAAACTCTTGTATGACTTTCTCCAGCTTTCTGTGAGAAAATTGCAGTTTACAGTTGTATTATTTTTGGCACATTGTCGCAAGTTTCTTCTTTTTGTTTGCAAGAAAAAGTGATGTGATTAAAAGCTTCTTAGTAGTGGTGAAACCTGATTAAAATATTGAATCTTGCTGATTGCAAAGTCTGTAAAACTTAATGTTGACAAAATAAGCAACACTTTCCATTGAAAAACCTTCTTTGCTGTGAAATTATTGAATCGGAGACATCTTAGCTCAACAACAAAATATTGTTTTTAATTCATTTAGGTTATTCAACCATTGGATTGGTGCAATATGCTATTATACCCATTAAGATTTCAAGTGTCTCAGGCTAACAATAGTCTTTTCCAGCATGCCATGTGATTGTCTTTACTGGCTTATCAAAAATGCAAATATTTTTGATAAGCCACAAATATATGCACAAATCAAAACTTTTCTATGCAAAAAACAAAACAAAACAAAAAAAAAAACATGCAATTAATTGAATTAAAATATATGGAATTTGCGAATTAAAATTAACACTTTCAAACCCCTGCCCTACATTTCAGAAAATTAAAATGACAAACTTTAATTTCATGTACTGGTCCTGTATCCAAAAGAAGTTCAGGACTATGTGGTGTGCAGGCAGCTTATTGTTCAATTTGTAGCATTAAATATGAAGATAAACATAACTAAACAGTAACATCAGAAAAAAAAAATCATCCTTCAAAAATTCTTTGTGCACACTCAGACACAACATGCAGTCAATGTATTTTCATTATAGGTTAAAAATTGAAACATTTTAACCTCTTTCACTTCAGATGAAGCAATATTGGTGTTTTGCAGTTACTTACGCTGAGCGATTCTTGGCTGTTGTATTTAGCTCTTATGATTGGGGTCTCAATGATGTCCAGGTTTGTTCCTGTTACCATCACTGGAGTATGACCACTGAAAAACAGGCAATATTTCAGAGATTGTTTTGACAAATTGTGATTTGACATACAAATTACTAAAGTATACCTTGAACCTTTTCACATTTCCTTACAACCACCAAACCGTTGCATATTTAGAGGCTGACATTTTTGGCTGTTGTTAACAATATGTAGCTCAAACTCAGTCAGATTGGATGGAAACATTTCTAAATAGGGGTCAGTTTTAACTGTCATCGCATTTTAATTTCTTTCAAAACTGTCCACTGACGAGGCCATTTTTTGATTAAAAACAATCCCTCAGCAGCTGTGGCAATATGCTACAGATTGTTCCTCTGCTGGACAGTAAACATCCAGCTTAGCCTCCAGTCTTTTGGAGCCTCTAACAGGTCTTCTTCCAGGACTGACCTGTGTTTTGCTCCATCCATCAACTCTGAGCAGCTTCACTAACCCTTCTGATGAAAAGCATCCCCAAAGCTGTGGAGATGCTGCAAGGATGCTGTGCAGTATAACTCTGCAAACCTTGATTGACCTTAGACAGTTAACTAAAGTTGATCATGGCCATGTCTTGATAGGTTTGCAGTTGAACCATACTGCCTTCATTAGTTGCACTTGATTTTTTAAGGATTATCAGAATAAAGGAGTTGACAAAATATAAAAAAAATAAAGATGTGTAAATGTAGCAAATGACTCTGGGGTGCAAAAGAGATGCTGCAGGTTTTCTAAGACGTATAACATTTTTAAGGTATTTTTAAATCATTTATTTGAACTTAATAAGCCTGAGGCCTGTTCAACAGAGATATGTACTTCCTCCAGATCCACAGTGACACGAAATCATTTGTCAAATCGGGAACGTTCTTCCTGGCGACATACCTGTAGATGCTCCACTCTGGCTCTATCTTTGTTATAGTGGGATCCTCCACATATTCAAACTGCAGATCTTTCTGGAGTTGGGCCTTATCTATGCTCACAGACACAGATACCCTTCCGTTGCCATGCAGGGAGGCATGTGTTCTGCAGGTTAGCCACTGTCCACCCCTCCTAGAAAGTAGCAGTACAGAATTAGCAAAATAAAACTGCTACGTAGGGTTAATGCTGTGTAATAATTAAGTAAAAATATGACATTGGGAGGTAATGTAGTTTGTTTAATAGCCTTTTTATCTTGAAAGTTTCAAAATAATAATATAAAAAATAAACAAAAAACAATTTAATAACCCTGTGTGTTACCATGGATGATAAAGTGGAGCTGAGTACATGGGTTATTGAATAAACTCATCAGCATGAATACTGATAATACAACCTTTATCAAGATGACTTTATTTTTCCTCTATGCAGCTCATAACCAGAACTGTCAGAACCATTAACTGCCTACGCTTTGATGAAAACCGACTTTGACTGAGCTTTTTAATTGAGTCTTTGAAGAGTGATTGGCAGGGTCAACCGAGGCATGTTCCCACTAACCTCAAGTAAGTGCACGGCTGGTCCTTAAACATAATTGACACGTTGCTCCCAGCATCCAAGTGGCTGCCCGTGATGTTGACAATTGTTCCCCCGGAGACTGGACCACGGCTCGGCTTCAGCCCGGTAATTCGTGGGATCTATGTTGGGAGTTGCATAGTAAGATCAGTCACATTAAAAATAATCATGCTGATGTAGGGAAATAAATATTGCAGATAAAAGGCTGGAAAAAAAAAGTATTTATACATTTGATGAAAATAAGAGATAGACGTTTTAAGTTTTTTTAAATGCCTATTAGGTTTTGTAAAATCTTGCTTCTGTGTTTTGTAGCTTAACTTACCACCTAGCACCAAGACTACAAAACGCAGTAAAAAAAAAAAGAATAAAAAGTTATAAACAAATCTGTTTAAAGAACTGTTCCTTTTCACAGAAAGAGTTTAGACAGAAAGTCATAACAACCATCTCATCATTCTTGTTTATTGAACATTACTGGATAAAATGTACTACAATCTGTAGCTGCAGACCCCACTGGCAACAGGCACAGGCAATAACATGTTGGAAACTTTATACAATTGCCACAGCAGTAGTTAATCAAGTCCAGTCGAAGCTGGACATCATACCAATCTGTTATGAAGCCATCTGGCATTCTTATGGTCCCATCTAAAGCCTGTTGTGTTGCATGTTTAGACGTAACATCTCATACCTCTGTGAAGAGGGGCCTCAGTGAGAAATAAACCTCGGCCAGTATCCTTTGAAGGGTAACAGTAAAAGTGATAGTATAGCATAAAAACAAGTCCATAAAAGCAACCACTGGAAATTTATTCCAGAATGTGGAACTGTGTTAGTGACTGTGTGCTGGGAGAGTATTGAAAGAACACAGCAGAGGGTGTAATGTTTTTCTTTATGAGTTCGTGTCAGAAAACGCTTTTAGAAATATCAGCTTTTCTGCCTCATCTTAAACTCATTAGTGAGTGCCAGTCATGTCTCACAACTGATCCTCACATGAGAGAAAAGCTATTATGTGGGAACCGAGCCACAAAACCGCAACATAGCAACATAGCATGGTAAGTGACAACAGAGAACACCTGACATCAAGGCGCTAAAATGAATACAATTCAGGAAGAAAGTGAAAACTCAGCAAGTCACATGTGCAAAGTTAAAGGGTTTCTTTTAACAATCATGACTAAAATTTAAAAACTGTGATATGAAAGAAAATCTCAAATAAAGACAGACACTCACCACAAAGTAGTAGTACTTGGATGATGTTGCCATAAATTCTGGTCTGCATGCTCCAACACCAACACACACCTGTATGTTCCCAGTATACTGGCTCAGCTCTGCTCGCCCCATTTCACAAACAATCCTGCAAGAAAACATTAGAATTACTGTAGAATGCATAGAAGTTCACACTGAAATTATTTTAGCCTTGAAACAAAGTAAAGAGAAAACTGATCAATGAGAGCTTTGTGATAAAAACCTTATATGTTGCACCATTTGGTAGTAACTTTACCTCCTATGATTGGCAAACTTGAGGGAGAAAAAGCAAAAAGTCTATCCTTTTGCATATGACCTCAGCTACAGCTACCTCTGCTGGGTCAGCACTTACTAAGAAAGTGCTGGCCCACAACTTTCTTTCTAAGCAGAAGCGCTGTGTCTGTTGATAAGCCAACTTTAAACTAATTTGACAGATGGCACCTGCAAGAAGCCCAAGCTGTGGATTAAACTGGAACGTCAACTAAATCTGACCTCCAGAAATTTCTAAAATTATTATTGGACTGTAAGGACAAATGTATGTGCAGCTGCTTGAGTGTTTGTCACTAGAAATTATAAATGTATGAATTGTGCTCCAAGGTACACTTAGTATTCAAGCTTTATGCACTTCATGTACCCTGCTGACACCTAAGTTTCCTCTCAAATAGTCTTGGATATAAAAATGACATCAGCAATTTCTAGTAAAAAGTAGTAATTAATGCACATTGCAAAAAGAAGGAGGATCTGATTGTTAAATTATTTTATAGTTAGAAATGTGACTTACTGTTCCGCAGGTATGTAACCATCACGTATGGGGGTGCAGTCCACGTCAGCCACCTTCACATTACCCTGAATCTCTCTGAAGTCCAGTCCAAGGTTTTCACCACGGATAGTCACAAGTGTGCCGCCTTCCCTGGGACCGCGCAGAGGGTTGATCTGTTGGGATTCAAACGTTGATTATTTCTGTAATTTTGCTCATTTAAATATTTAAAACTAAGTGTTATCTGTGCAATAGTTTGCAGAAAATGTGAAAACTTCATCCTGCGACAGAGCTGATATGTTTATACCAGCGAGGGTGAGTCTCTTCTTGTTTGTCTCTTAACAGGTTATCCAATACAGTTTATTGTACAAAAGCATGGATAGCACAAACTTTTCACATTTTTTTAAATTCTACAATCACAAACTTCAATGTATTTCATCTGAACTTCAAAAAGTGGTCCATAGTGGTAAAGAGGAAAGTAATTAATACATGCTTTTCAGTTAAAAAAAATATAGATAGTTTACTATAGCCTTTTTTTTCTCTGTTACCCCTAAAACAATCAACTGGAACTGCATGTTTTGTGAAGGTTTACAATGAAATACATTAAATAGATCATTTTGGTCGGATAGCAAACAAATGTAAAAAAGTTCTAGTTTGAATACTTTTATTGAGTAACCATTGAGACCTCATCCATTTTGTGAATACAAATGTCAAGTTTTACAAAACGAATAAATATGAAAACCACAACAATGCATGACTATGACACTGCACAAAATACCAAGATTGCAAAGTTGATCATTTTAAGAGTGCCAACTACTGACTAACTACTTCTGAAGACAATAAGTACCTCAAGCATTCTTTGCTTGCCACAGTAATTACTTCCCAAATGCCACGAGCATTTTCAGGAGCTCTTCTAAAAATGCACTGCTCATTAGTGCTGGATTGTGGAATCAGTGCATTAACATAGGACCTATTCAGAACCAATAGATACCTAAGGTGAGCAATTAAACCTAATAATTAGGCTTGATTTGTTGAGCTTTCAGGGGAAAAGTGCTAATTGTTTGTGTTCACACATATTCCAAATAAAGAGACAATTAACTAGAAAATGAACACACCAGAGGTTAAAGACGCTTTGGGGTCAATATCATGTCTTTTTTTAAATGTGCATTTCAAGTTTACAACAGTCGGATAAACTCAGATCAACATAGATCCTGACATCGGGTGACATCATCACAGTAATCAAAAGCATCTCTCATTGCAGGTAATGTGGTTGCAACATTCAGTACCACTTTCTTACAAAACTACCTTTTGTCCAGCCAGTGTGTGAGTGCGTGCGTGTGCATGGGTGAGTACACATCATCAAGCCTGTCCAGATGGATAGATGTTACAAACGGAGACAGAGGAGTCTGTCCCCATCAGTCTCTGCCAAGTACAAGTCCTCCAGGCTGCAGACCGGAGCCAGCTGCAATGGCAGCTCTCCCCATTTCTCAGCTCTGTGTATATGTGGCAAAGTGACCCCCCTGTGGTTTTCACATGGCAGGTAGAGTGCTGAGCAAATGAGTGGGTTTATCTTGGAGCACAACATTGTTAAGATATTATAGAAACCTACGCCATATACTAAAAGTATCAAAAGAATTCATTACTACGGTTTGATTATTTAAAAATGTAGTGGAATAAAACAACCTGAAATAGCTGAACTTGGAAGGATATTAAGCTAAATTTAAGCCAAGTCACAAAGAAGTCTGGAGTCTGCCAAGTAGGAAATATTGTTATGAAATTGTTCAATGCCTCTGATTAATAACGCTCCCTACAGATTTCTTGATGGAAAAAAGCCATTTGGGAAAGGGTTGCAATACATCCAGTTTAAAAAAAATTGCACACAGTGCCTCGTGGCTCCCAATTCATTAGAAAATATATTTGACTTAAGAGGGTTGACTTAAGAGAAATAGAGAGGGAGGAGGTAAAGAAAAAAGGAGGGAGACAAAATAAGGCTTTGATTAGATTTTTGACTTTGACAAGATAATTGACGGTTTCATAGAGGCAAACAATCACTTCCCCTTTTCTTTTTATCTTGATATGCGAGTCACTCTCATACTGTTGGTGGGAGATGCCATTATAATTTACTGCATTAGAATGCATTAAAGGCTGGCTAGTCTTGGGAAAGTCCTCGCTCCACACTGCTCGCAGTTTTTATGGGGGAGATGAGAAGGCTGCAATATGTCCTGACTGCAGCCTCAGGGATGCAAAAAGACATACAGTCCCATCTCCTTCAATAAATCCACTGCTTTGAGTGAAAACAAACACTGCAGAGCCCCAGTGATAGACTGAGGCAGACTGGCTTTACTGCTTTAAGAGGCACAAAGGGTGTAAAGCATTTTTTTTTTCTCTTTTTGTAAGAATTTATGTGTTTTATTTATTTATTTTTTGTTTGTTTTCTAGGTAAACATTATTTGCGCGTTGTGAGCATGTGAAACTGAAGTCCAATTCCTTCAATTCAGTGTGCGAATTGAATTTTTGCATAAAGAGAAAAAAAACAAAAGCAAACTATTTTTAGGGATTTTGCGTTAGACCAGAAGTGTCAAACTTCACTCCTTCAACGACCAATGTCCTGCAACTTGTTTCTGGGTCGACACAGAAATCAAACAGCTGAATTATCTTAACATATAATCACGTTCTAAAAAATTCTGCAGGATTTTTTGATTCAGGTGCATTGAAGAAAACACGCAACTTAAAGTTGCAGGTCACTGGCTCTGTAGTAGAATTTGACATCTGCACAAACACCAACACGTAATTTGATTTCAATATAAGCATATATGTTCTGTAAAGGCCTCAGGCCTTAGTGGTTTTAACCTGATAAATAAAAAAACTATATTAATATTAATGCTTTTGCAGTGTTAATTAGGTCAGTCACCATTTACCTGACTCTCATCAGGAAGGAGTGCAGAGTATGAAGCAATTCTCAGAAACAGAAGTTATACAAAGACATGATTCACAGAAAAGCTACATCTTCAACTATTTTTGTCAGTTTTACAGTAAATTTTTGAGTTGGTTAAGACAAACGTGGACACTGCCATATGTTGAGTGACTAAAGAGTTTTCTGTACAGTGGATAAGAAGCTTGATGCTTCTTATTCATGTTTTGCTTTGAAATAAAATGTGCTATGCTCCCAAATGCATTATATGAAATCTGAGCACCACTCAGCATTTTAAACACACTTTACTACTTTTTGGGTATTGTTTTGTATCGCTTGCATGTTTCTCCTGGTGCTTTTGTCTCACCTGCGTGATTTTTGGGTTGGTGCATTTGCTGTTGATCCCGTTGGGCTCGAGCAGCTGGTTCTCTGGGAGGAGGCAGTGTTGCTTGAGGGTGCAGCGGTTCTCTCCTTTGCACCAAACACACCCAAACAGTGGGTCTGCTTTCAGACATAAACCGCAGCTTCCACGCTGAGCGTCACACTTATAAAGATGAACTGTACAGTAAGAAATAAAGGCGGACAAAGGAAATGTGGAGGGAAGGGAGATCAAGTTATTCTGGAGAAATCACTTAAAAAAGGCTAGACCACTGTACACAGCCTGAACTCTTACAAATATCTCATTATTCCTGCCATCATCATCTCCATACACTCGCATTCCCTCCTGCCTTGCCTCACCGGGCTTCCTACAATGCTGTCTCCTGCCTCTCATCACCCACCACGCATTTAACATATCATCTCCATGGCAACAGACCAGCCATTTTCTGTTTTAATTGCCATTAGATGCGCGTGTGAAGTGCCCATCAAAAAATGCCCCGAGAGATGCTTCCTCCGCAGGCAAACAAAGGTAGGAGGCGGTTTAAGAAGCGTTCTCCATTTCAAGGATCTCCTTTGTAACTTTTGTTGCCTCTTTGATTCTGCACTCACACTCAAGGATATATTTTTGCAGATGTGTTTTTTTTACACAAACACATGTAAACACAACCACAAACATCCTACAAAGTTTGCCTTGCAGCACAGTGTCATTTTGGCATATAATCCACATTTTAACAATAAATTTCATGAGCCTGACTCTCCTGCCTTTGGAGAAAACAAGGGGTTGCCTTTCAGAGAACTAGAATGCACCACATAGTGATGTTTTCCTGGTATAGCATAAACTGTCTGCAGTAGTGAATTTACAGTGGCCAAATTGAACAAGTGCAGCTCAAAGGCACATATTAAAAAATTCTGCAGCAAATCATCATTTCACAGATAAGTCAGATACAATCAAAGCCATCATAGCCCACAGTGTGTTGTTTACTGCCTGTAAATACAGGAAGGGAAAATAAATTAGAACAGTTTGTAGAGACTGATCATTTTTAAAGTGCAAGTGAATTTAAATAAATGACAGTACAAATTATTTCAGTTATGACATTCAGAAAGCCAAGTTAATTCATTATACACAAAGCATTATTTTCCTAGAGTTTCACCCTCGAAATCTTCATGATTATGGCTTACAGGTAAAGAAAACCACCAAATTCAGTTCCTGAGAAATATTTCATACAAAACATCTTTTTACAAAAACGCATGCCATGCACTGTACTTTATATGCACTCACTATTTGGTTCAGGCTGTTATTGCACTACTCATGCTTATAAATGTAGCATCAATGAAGGTAATCAGCCTCTGGCTCTGAGGTATTAAGCAAACCCAGGTTGCTTTTAATAGAGTCCTTCAGCTTGTCAAGCCTGGTGTCACTCATCTTCTTCTGGATAATACCCCAAATACTCTTATATACCCAAATGGTGTATAAGTCAAACAAGTTTCCTGGCCAAACAAGCACAGGGGTACCATGATTATTTAAGCTGGCATTGGTACTTTTGACAAGGTAGCATGTCACACTGCAAAATAAAACCAACAACTAATGAGCTTGTAAGGATGAGGTGTAGCAAATTTCCGTGGTGGATGGCTATGTTTACTGGACTTCTTAACAACGCTTTTTCCTTCCACTTAACCTTCTATAAACATGCTTGGGTACTTTGCTCAGTGAGTCATATGGATCAAAACTGACAAATAGAGTACTTCCAATATATCCATTGATGTATAGCAAATCTATATAATATTGTCTTTTTGAATTGGATTTATAGAATATACTTTTAAATAATACAATTTATCCGGATGCACCAGTATATTTATTTTTTTGTTTTACACTGCTGTAGTTTTCCATTAATAATTCTACAGCAATAGGAGGAGTTTGGCAAAACTAAGAAGTAAGGCAGTAAGGACACAGAAAATTTAATCACAAAAGTCCTAAGGAAATAAAAAAAAGACAAAGAATAATATTGCAGAGAAACAAATAAAGTGTAACCCAGAGAGTTGGAACAGTAATTTGCAATGCAGCCATATGGGAAAAAGATAGACAAAGCAAAAAAAAAAAAAGGGAGAAAAAAGGAGGATGTGTTAAAGTTAACCACTCTTCATGGCAACATCAGGAAATAGATGCTTCACCTCAGCACACCACCACCTGTTGCTATGGAGACAGGCTGCAAGGGCAACAATTGGGAGGCAGCAGATCCACTGTATATATCTCGATGCAAGTTTGTCAGGAGACCACGTTGGACTAAGTGTAAAGTAAATAAGCTGGTGAGCAGATGTGTTTGCATGTGTCGCTGCACATGATTACACCAATGCCTGCATATGTCTGAATGCTCACCTTTGTTGTGGGCGGGGTTATCAATGCTGAAATCTCCGTTCCAGATAACGGTCAGCTCCACAGGAAGACTGCTCATCTCCATCCCATCGTAGAAATACTATAACCATGGCAACCAGAGAAGGAATGAGTGGCATTGCAGGGAGAGAGGGAAATATTTATACTGTGTATTATTTCTGTGTTCAAATGCCTTTAGTGCCCAATTTCCTCTTTCATCCCAAAAATACATCAGCAACAACAGGTGGCTTTATACTCAGCGAACACACACACACACCAGAGAGCGTTCAAAGATTAGATTATTTTTCATTTGGTTCTGTAACACCAGCAGCATGAGAGGTTGCTGCTAGAATCATCATTTTTTGCTAAATTACAGTTTCCCTCTTTCACAGCTCAATCAAACTACAATGTTTGCCCTGTACTGTGATTACACACCCAATCCCACCGACATCTTGACACGCACACGCTAACACACACGCATGCAGAGTGATGAAGATAGACAGGAAGATGGAATGTTATTGTATCAACAGACGATTAGCATCAAGACAAGCATAAAGCCTTTTATACTTGCTGTCAATGCATTATTAATTGAAAGGATGGAGCCTCAATAAAGGGGAGACATAGTTAGGCTCTTATCTCATATAATCCCTTTGTATTGGAAAAACTTAACTTACCATTTAACAGTAGAAATTGTCAGTGAAAGGAGTACACATTCTGATGGCAAATACGGGGAGTCTTTACCGAGACTGGTTAGGTGAGCGAATGTGAGCCATTGCTGATGCTAATTCTTACCGATGTGTTTTGACATTGCACTGAGGAGCTGTTAAAGCGCAGGGCAGGGACTCTGTGCTCATTTCCCTGGATGGTTAGGAGGCACTCGTACCCCCTCTGCCCAGACTGTGGCTGGGGTAGGTTCTTGGCCCGCAGGGTGATGGGCTTTACCACACTGACTGGAACCAGTATCCTGTCTGCAGGCAGCAACTGTGGACAGCCCTGAAACAAACATAAATGTTGGGTAATCATTCATAATATACGAGTAATATTATGGCAGCACGTGTGTTTTTGAATATTGTACCAAAAGTACACAGTAAGAAACCTGACTGAAAGATATTTCAGTGTAAGGATGGCAGCATGTTACATGAGGAAAATTGAACTCCACCTTTTAAGCTGCATATGTGGTCACAAAAAATACACTTAAAAATGTGTGTGTGAAAAAATTACTCCAACCCCTTTATTATATGTGATTTATGTGACAGATCCACACAAATTCACTGTCAACTGTGGATTTCTTCTTGAGATAATATCCAGATTGGTGGAAAACACAACTAACACTCGACCGTCAAAATATTCATCTACTCCAGATGTGGATCTTTGTAGCTCTTCCAGAGCCACTGTGGGCCTATTGGCTGCTTCTCTGATTGGTGGACTTCTTATTCAGGTTTTTAATTTTAAGTGGATGGCTATGTCTTGGTAGGTTTGTAGTTGTGCTGTACTCTATTTTCAGATAACGGACCTAACAGTGCTCTGAGATGTTCAAAGCTTTGATTATTATTCAGAAATTGTGCTCTGTTTTAAACTTGTCCACATTTGATCCCTGGCCTATTTTTGTGATGAAGCATGCATACTGATATACTAATGAAATGACCTGTTCACATTCAGAAAATGAAGGACAAGTCTGCTCTCTACTCTACTGATACTATCCTAAGGCTAGAAGCATCAATTATACATTGAAGCAGAACTTTAAAACTAAACTAAAAAACTATCCAAGATGCATGCATACTGCAGTTTTTTTTCTTGTATTTTTAAGAAACAAAAGATTTCACAGATGTTTCCAATATAAGTTTGCCTCCTGTCTAAGTAGGCTAATAAAAATGAATGACAGGCAGTGCAAGAGGGAGAGATCAAAAACCAAAAAAAATGTGAAAGGGACATTAAAGGAAGAACAGACAGCACAGGACAAAGTGACAGGTCAACAAGTAAAACAACTAGCATTAGGACAGCAGAAAAATCTGACAAGAATACATGCAAGGTAAAACGGAAGGGGGGGCAAAGACAGGTAAGCATAATAAATACAGAACGCTTCCCTGAACACACTGCAGAATGTTCCGTGTGTTTTGCAAAAGAGCAGCAGATAGGGAAGAGAAGGGAAAACAGGCTAGCAGAGAGAGGAACAACAAAAGAAGACCCAAACTGAAAGCGGCAGGAACACCATTAAGAGCATGTGACAGGGAAAGCTTTAGTATGTCTAAGAGAGAAGTGCAAAGAGGGTGAAAAGAAAGGGAGCAGATAAGAGAAGCCCCTTAACGGATGGAGCCGGGGAGGGGGAGCAAGAGAGAGAGGGGCTGAAGCAGAGCACACGTTGAACTGTGCGATAACACTTGTTTGAAGTTCATTAAAAGCCACTTGATTTGGGTAGGCTGAGTGAGTGACTGACTAGTGAGTGACTCAATCACGTGGTGAGAGAGCCGAACGCTCCGTGACACCATTCACAAAGTCATTATAGATAAATGACACACAGAGGGGGGTGAGTTCAGCGGTGGAGGAGAGGAAGGTGGCGGTGACTGTGTGTTTGCTCTTCCAAATCTCATTTTCCTAAGAACGAAGGGTCATATTTGGAGAATGAAAATGAGCGGGAGAGCAAAGAGAGATGCAATCCATTTTTAATCACATATTTTCCAGTTAATAGACATGAACAATGGGGACAATAAATCTGATCTGGTTTGTGGAAATGAAAACACGGAAAGCACTGGAGTATGACTTAACACAGCGCCTGAGCGGAATCTTTAAGACACGGATCTACAGCGATAGTGCTGTGAAGTGATGATGAGACTGAATTTTACACACACATGCTAAGATAAATGTGTGTAGAGCCAAGTTATAATAATTTGGTTTCAAACATACAACAAACTTTGTGTCACTTTGTATGATATTTTAGCATTTTAGTAAAATATGCGATTTGAAATAAAAACAGTAGATGATCCAATTGCATTTAAGACAGAAACAATAAAGCAATTTTAAGCTGTTAGGTTAATGTACAATTGATTTTTACAATTATACTATGGATAACATACATTTATTGTTACTTAATGATTTATTGATTTAGCTACATATTGCTAGCTTAATATCACTCCAATATTACTCATACATAATGCAAATAATTGCCTGGACTGCAATAAATGTTATTTTATGTACATTCAGGCTCTTTATGTCAGTAAGATGTTTGGGGAAACTTGTTAATTGCAGCTCAAAAAAGTTTCAAACATAAAGAGGTGGTAAGGTTATTAAAAACAACTAGAACTAAGAGGTTTCCATGCCAAGATTCATCTCAATATTTTTGTGTGCAAATAAACAGACACTTTGCATAGAAATGCTTCGTACTTGCATACAAAGTAAAACCAAAGCTTCAGAATTACATTACAGTTTAAGGAGGAAAACCTAGCCAGTAGCCACAAAGTCAGACAAATCATACCTTGAATAATGTTTCAATATGGCAACATGTCTGGAGATAGAAAAACATCTGAATATATTTACTTTGTGGCTACAGATCTGAAATCATGTTGCCTAGCATATCTGTCCACACACACAGAGCATCGCCATTTTATAATAGTCATAAACCAATGTTATATCAGACTTATAATTTCAAAGCACATATACCCATAGACACCAATTCAGAACTGCAAAATGCCTAAATGCCAAAAAGCCTAGTTAGTTTTTGTGAAATAAAACAAAAGCACAAGGTAAACGAATAATAAAAGTTTTGATTACTGCATATTTTCTATGCGCATTTCTCTGTTTCATAGCTTTGATTTCCATTTGTAAATATAAACAGAAAATAAGATGCGCTGAAACAACAGCATGTGAACATTTTCAATATTCACTTTTAAGGGTTTAGACAAACAAAGATAGCATATCTTCCTAGTTGGCTTGAAATTATGTCGCTTTGTGTTTTTGAGATTTATGTAGATGTTTAGCTGATGTAATGTGCATGGTTTTATTATTATTCCCCACATGCTTAAGTGCAAACACCCCAAGAGTCAGTGGTTTACTCAGATGCCTACTTAGACGACAGCACTTAACACAGATATACTTAATATCCCACTGCTGTATGGCAAGAATATTGTACATCTCAATAAAAAATAATTAAACTGTTATAGATTAATGTGCAGATTTGTATCAGACTGGACTTATCATTGACAACCTATTGTACGGAGTATTATCAAGAGGAAAGTGAAAGACGTCAGACCCAATGATACAAACAGGCACAAGTCTATTATTAAAGCAAACAGGGCTTTCAATACACCTCAGAAGAGCCACAGATAGACTGCTTTCAGGTTATGCCACATTGATGCTGTTACTCATGCAAAAGCACCCTGACCAAATGCTAAGTCCATATACTTTATATATACTGTAAAGTCCATATACTTTACAGTATATGGATATTATTTTTTAAATGGTAAGTTTGATGTAATATTTAATCTTTCATCTTTTTAATTACCTCTAAGCTGTAAACTTCAAAATTAACAGAAATACATATTTCCAACCCTGGAGGATCTTTTGCAATCTATTTTATTTTTAAATTAACTAATCAGTTTTAAAGAATTGAATTGAAAAATAAAACTAAAAAAAGAAAACCCTTTCTCTCATGTGGTAATGTCATCCTTTAAGACATTCTTACATTCTGTACTTCAAATTTTAAAGTGAGACACTGTAAAGAGTTTTCATTAACACTCATTAACATTGTCATGTACTGTGTTTTTAGTAAAAAGTATTGACAACCTGTTTAATGAATTATTTAGAAGGATGTGGAGAACTGACTCAAAATGTTGGGAACTATATAGTTTTATCTTTAAGTCCATTTAATTAAACACAACTATTTATCTGAATGGCCTTTTACACTTGTGAAGCAAGAGTTGTCTGCTACATGGTGACAAAATCTCTCATCCTCATTTCCTTTTATCCTCTTTATACTTTCATCTTGTTGAAGAAAAACCAGAGAACCAGATTTAAAGAAAAAAGACTGAAACTGTGTCATGTGAATGTACATTTGTGTGAAGCTGTTGGTGCATTTGAAGCTGTAAATGTTAGTGACAGAGGACGTAATTAAGGACTTTAACTGAAGGACTATAAAGAGAAAAGTACCTGTAAATGGCGTGACTCAACATAGGCTCAGTATAGAAGTGACTGAAAATCAAAGTTGCCTTCTGTTTTGTCTTTGCTCTAGTATTAATATCTCTCTCACTCTTTTTCCCTGATCCATTGTCATTTCCCATGTACATCATGTTTTTTGCCATGTGAAAGGTCTAGAAATAATATAATCATAAACATCATTTAAAAGTTGCATTTTGCATTTTCTTGTATTACCTTTGATATTTAAAACGGTTGGATGCTCGGAATCTACTAAGTGCGACAAACTTGAAAAAAGAGAAATCAAGAAAGGGCCAGGCACTTTTTCACAACACTGTGCGTATAAATATATTAGGGCTGTTGTAAACGAATATTTTAGTAATCCAGTAATCTATCGATTATTCTCACGATTAATCGGGTAATCGGATAAAAAAAAGATAAAATAAAACATTGGTAAATCTAACATAACAGCAGTGTTACTATCGCATATCAACATCAGTCCAATTTTT
>CAEGAE010028640.1:0-50577 GCA_903067095.1 Girardinus metallicus | reverse complement strand
ATAAAGTGTGACAACTTTGCCGAAACACGTTGTTTGAGCTTTCACGGTGTCCGTAGTTCTCCAGATAAGCGCGCTGAACAAGCGCGTTCTTGCTATGCGCGTGCTTTCTCAGTGCTCATAACGAGCACGCGCGTATTTTGCCGCGGAGCGGCGAGAAGACGCAGGGGGGGGGAAACCGTATCTGATGGGGAAACGCGGATCGACGTAACACGTGTTACGGTTAAATTTCTTCAGGAATTTTCTAGTTGGTTATTGTTCTTGTTTAAAATAAAAATAAATAAATAAAAGAATGCGGTCCAAAATGCATGTTCTTATTTTTAAGATGCGCTGCAAATGTAAAGTGATCGATCAAATAAATTTAGTGAAACTCAGATCTCACTCACTCACCGCTTTCAGGCTCCTCTGCTCCTCTGGAGAGGAAAAGCCGCAGCCTTTGTGGACCTGCTGCAGGCAGAGGCTGCAGATCAGGCGGCCATGATCGGTGCAGAAGTGCTCCATCAGCTTGTGGTGGTCGCTGCAGATGTGCTCGGATAAATCCCCGATGGGCTCGGTCAGCTGGTGGAGGCGAAAGATGGGGTTCTCCCGGTGGGGCCGCAGGTGCTCCTCGCAGAAGGAGGCCATGCAGGTGAGGCAGGTCTGGGCTGCCTCGGCCTCCATGCAGGTGTCGCAGCGGACCACATCATCCCTCTCATCCTCATCCCCTTCCTCGTCTTCTTCATCCTCCTCCTCTTCTTCTTCTTCCTCCTCCTCTTCCTCCTCCTCTACGAACTGTCTTCCTTCGGTCTTGCTGGACCTCGCCCTGACGGTCTCCACCACGGTGCTGAGGACCGTGTTCTTCTGCAGCTCCGGCCTGGTCTCAAACACGGTCCGACACTGGGGGCAGCTGTAGGAGTCGGTCCAGCTGGAGAGCAGGCAGTCCTGGCAGAAGTTGTGTCCGCAGGGGATGGTGACCGGGCAGTCAAAGGTGCTCAGACAGATGCTGCAGGTCAGCTCGTCCTCCAGGCTCATGAGAGAAAAGCCAGAGTCGTCGGCTTCGGCCATCATGAAAGCCTACAGCTGCAGTGACGAAGAAACGAAACTTAAAGGCGGCGCCTGAAAAAACGAAAGTAAGAGACAACTAGAACGGATTCGGCCATGATGCGACTCACAATAGACGTTTACAACAAAACGTTACGTAAGAAACGGAACTGTCCTGTGAAGGACGAAAACTCAGTTCCGAGTTGGAAAACCGAGCTAAAACGTTCCCATGACCCATTGTCACCAAGCCGCATGAATAAATTTTTATCCGACGAAAAATGATTCAGCTCACGAATCGTGATTATGTTTCCCACCCACCTGTGCTGCCAGCGTTGGAGACTCCTGCCAAATGGGATGGATTTCCTCCAGCAAACTTGATCTCCACATGACCAGCTACAAGTTGAAGCCGCACCCAGTCTGTAGTCCACAGAGGAGAAAAACAAACGCTGTGTGGCCATGTCCAGATTAACTGTTTGAGCACAGACATTAGCCAGTAAAACATTCAGAAACACTGTTGGAAAAATGAAAAAAAAAAACACCCAGTTTGTATAATACTAATAAAAGCTATGTCACGTTGTTTTTCCACATTAACATCAACTAAGTCAACACGTTGAATTATTTAATCAAATTAAAACTGCTAGATGATTTTAGAAGTCATGTCACTGCGGTGAACAACCTGTTCTGACGTTCACTATAAATTAGTCAATTAATGATTTTTAAGTCCTTTTATTGGTGTTTGCACGAGACAAAGTGCAACCTCAAATTAAAAAGATTAACTCAAGGTTTAATACCTGTTGATGTGGCTCACAGTGGATGAGTCACATAATGACTATTTAACAAAATTTCATGACAAGTACTTATTCAATGGGTCTAAGTGTAAGTGGTTATTATGCCAGGTTCTTGAAATGAAATCCACTAATCACATAATATTCAACAGGTGTGAGCATCTCTATCAGCGCAGGAGGTTTTATTTAAAACCTTATGGTTTAAAATGCTGTGTTTGGAAATTGTTAATACCAGTGAGCATTTTTTGTAGTTGTTGAAAATACATAAATGACGTCTAACTGATTAATTGAACTGGATTTATATGTTTATTTTGAGTAGACGTTCAGACCTGTTTTTGAAGAGACTGAATAGTTCAAGAAAGAAAAGGAAAGGTGGCAGCTAGCCTTGAACTTGGATCTTCTCCAGAACCCTATTAATACTCTTTTTTTTCTTATTGTTGATGCAAAATTCTCATTTTTCTTTTTCAAATAGAAGTTGAAGTCTGTTCTTCCTCTGTGTGGGTGACACTTTGTCCCCACAGGGCTCTGTGTTTCAAACAACCTGCCAACAGAAGAGCTGCTCTATAATGGTTCCTGTTGGAAATTATGATTCTTGCTACAGAATTGACCATTTTTCTGATGGAAACGCTGTCTGACATCAAGGAGCCGTGTTGCTGTCGTTTAACATCCTGTACAGTTTCCGTCCATTGGTCAAATGTAAATGTGTAAGTATCCCATCATATTTGCCTCTATTATTTTAGCTTTTTGAACAAATAAAAATATAAAAACAGATTTTTTTTTGCACGTTTGAATATATTTTGTACAGACACAAAACCTTGGATTTTGCATCGATCTACAGTTCTGTGAGCTTCTATTTACTTAGATTTAAAAGTAAAATAGATTGAAAAATCATAAACATGAAAATCATATTGATCAGTTTCACACATGAAGGCTGACACTAATGCTGCATTTGCAAACATGACACCAGACTGGCTTTCTTTTTGTCTTTCCAATCTTTTTGCATTTTATGTAACACAGTTTATGTTTCACTGTCTGATTTTAATTACTGAAATTAAAAAACATGTTGATTATCTAATTTTCATCTGTACAAAGTGTTGCAACACAGGAAGGAACATTAATATGTTGCACAAAAAGCCTGGATTTTACTTGCTGATGACTTCTGCACAGATCATATTGTAAAGTCATCGGTGGAATCATAAATACTAGGTGAGGCCACCAACAACAACTTTAGTACACTGCAGTAGCTATAAATATCTGGTATGTTATCGGTCCTTATTAAAACAAACTAAGTTGATCTTTCCTGTAACATCACCTTAGACAATGTTCGATTGCTTATCATTTAGTCACATTTCTCTTTTACATCATTTTATTTGGATCTGCTGTAGGTTTTGGACACAGCTGACTGCTAACGACAATTTGTTACAACTAGTACGTAAGAAAGAGGCCGAAAACAAAGTTTATTAAATCAATCGATTATACTTTATTAATCCAAAAAAAAAAATAATAATAAATTACACTGCATTTCAATACAGCTGTCTGAAGAAAGGCAAAGAGGCACACAAGGCAGGAGCCTGAGGCTGCAGCCATCATGAGAGGCGCCAGGCTTTCATCAGATCAGAAAATACAATACATTCTTACAGATCATTATGTTGTTTATTCCACTAAAAGATCTTATCTAGAATGATTTTTAGGCTCGAAACAGTATGACTCGAAGAAAGCTTTGATTAAACATGACAAAAAAATTTAAGCAGAAGAAAATGAGCAAGGAGAGATTTTCTGGGAATTGAAACAACTCTGATGTGTGATTTAAATAAAGTGACACCCTGGAAAAATCCCTAAAGGTCGTTATAGATAACAGTAGAGTTCAGAAGTTTAGAACAGGTATGGTGTTAAAAACAGAATCTGAATGGTACAGCTTTTATTAATACACTGCAGAAACAAATGACTTAAGCTAAGCATCACGCAACATAAAACTTCATGAACTGGAAATCTTCCCTCCTTCCAGTCAGCTCACAATAAGCCAACAGAGCATCCCATTGGCTCGGCTTTCCAACTTTTAGAGGAAACTAAAGTGTTTCATCTCTGTGAGGCTTAAAAACACAACAGAACCAAGTTCAAATCTGGACCTGGACTGTTGCTGAATATCTCCGTTCTCCCCATCATTTCCTCATCCAAACTCCACCAGTGAAGCCAAAAAGTCTTCCAGGTGAACAGAAGAGAGACGGATGTTTAATTTCTTTAGTAAAACAGACTCTATATGACGTCTGCTCTAAACAAAGAAATGATGTGAACACTGAAGGCTTGGTAATTCCAACAAAGTCAACCTATCCACTTATTCTGATTTGGTAGATTTGGCATAGTGTACACAAGTAATATTTTCATCTCGTCACATACTTTTTTTTGCTGTGACTTTCCATCTAGTCTTTATAGCCTCATCTACAAATAAAACCAGGCTTTAAAACACATGCTTAATATGAAAACACTGCACCTAAAATGACAAGTGATTCATTTTCACCATTTAAACACGATTTAGTAGCCTAAAATTGTTTTTTTGTGGTAAAAGATTATTTTACTGAATTATAAGTATTTTATCAGGTACATGTATTTTTAGACACAACTCTTTTCTGCCCATTTCCAGATACCAAAGCCTCAATATCAAGCCTATCAACTTCTCCCTGAACAAAGTGGAAGCTGAAAGACCTACATGTTCATAGGAAGCAAACACCCAGCAGTCAAAAGTAAAGACTTTACGGGTGTTTGTCCAAAGAGACTTGCTGCTAGATGTCTTAAAAGAAACACCGGAGAAACGGGGTCTGTAAAGTTTCTGAATCCATCAGCACACTTCTTAACCTGAAGTGTGATCATATCACTGTGGATTTGTCGCAACTGAAATGATCACTGCAGTATTTCACAAGAATATTGCAAGTGATTTTCTGATAACGTGCAGGAATTCTGTAAACAGATCTGAAAATCCAAAACTGAACCCAGATTATCGCTCCTAACACATATTTTAAGAGTACAACGATAATCTGGTCCACTGCCACAAGCTCAGCTCCTGTCCTGTCCTGCTGTACATTTTCTGTTTCAGATTAGGAAAATAAAAAGGAAAAAAGTGTGACTATCTCCAATCCACACTGATTGAAAGACAGTCAAGTCTTATTCCTTGATTACATCGGATGTTTTAAAATCAAATGTTTTCTTTTAAATACATCCCATAATTAGGAACAAAACACAGAAGCTAATCCCAATCACCAAATCCAAACACTTGAGTAAAATGCTTCAGCAGCTTTTACTCTAAACCAAAATCCAACACCAGCTTCTCTTTCAGCTATATGACCAAAACAGAAGCTCCCACACCATCCACCAAGAGCCAAGTGCTTCATTATGATCCACCCTCAGCCCTTCCCATCCATTTATGTATTAAGGCTTTCATCTGTCTGCTTAATCAGTCAGCACAGAATCATAATCTTAATAATCCTTTTGTAAGAATCACCTGATGACAGGGCATAAAGGAATGGTCCAACCAAAATAAAGACAGATCCACATATGGGTGAGAACACCATGGACTGTCTTTACTGACTAGGGAAATAAAATAATCAAGAAGGAAGTGTTTAAAGGTATACTAAGCAAGGTATAGCTAAACTTAACCTTAACGTGTCATCGTGTCTTACTCCTTATGAACTCCTTGTCTTATTTTATGTTGCCAATTCATCTGGGGGAAGACTTCAAGTAAAACCGTCTGACCACTACATCACTGAGCCCCCACTTTTATATCATCTTAGGTTACACTTAGCTTGTAAATATGTTTGCTTCTGGATCTTGTGATATTAAAACAACAATTTATCTCAGAATGAGGTCTGTCTTGCAAAGTACAGTTCAATGGAAACTAGAAACTTAGAAATACCAGCTGCATAGTATATCTTTAAACCAAGAGGTATCTTGGCACCTCAGAGAAGGTGACAATAATGAGGGAAGTTATTGATTGTAAGTGTGATGATGAAGTTAAATAGAGAACGCATTAGACAATGACAGAGAAACATACTGGTAATTTTTGGTTTGTAGTTTAAATTAAGATTTTAGTTGGGTTAATAAGGATCCTTACTTAGATTAATATTTTATTTCCACATCCTCATTCCAGACTAACCAGTGTTGAATGACACACCAGTTAGTCTGACGTCTTTCTCATTCTTCATTGTAAACACATGCAGTTTTCACATTTTAGCTGCACATCGAACTTTACTGAAGCTTGCACAGAGTAATGTAAGAGCCACTGGAGAAAATCCAGAAGGCTGGGTAGACGGCCTCAGCGAACTGAAAACTAAACGAATGGAAAGGATACGCCCTGTCTGCCACGTTATAGAACGTAGCCTTGCCCTCCTCACAATCCAACAGCACCCCGACGCGCTTCGGATTCGGATTGACCAGCACTGCCTCCGTGCTGTTATGCCAGGCCGACAGCTTCACATTGAACCACTCGACGCACCAGGACTTGCTGTTGCGACCGAGCCTGCTGGTGGGGCCCTTGCGGTCGATGCTGCTGTAAGCCAGCCCGATGCCGATGAAGTTGTTGCCGCTCAGTCGCACCTCCCAGTAATGGCGGCCTGCGGAGAACCCCTTGGAGGCCAGGACCTGGGAGCAGACGGCAAAGCGCTCTGGGCAGTCGGGGTAGTTTGTGTGCTCGTCGGACACCGAGGCCTTAGTGAAATTCTCACTTAGTTCGATGCGTTTATGGGCCGTTCTTTGATCAAAATTGAGCACAGTGCCATCTAGTGGAGACGGAATAAAAGTCAAGTTTAACGACAAACACCTGCTAATCGGACAAGTGGGAAAGATATTCGTTTCCTTACATTTCATAAGGTCACTTCGTTTCTCAGCGGAGCTTATCTCTGAGGGAATGCCTGTAGTCTCTGTGACGGGAGACAGGAAAACACATTTCAAGCATTTTGTTCTATTTTAAAGCGTTCAGATGCATCTCAAGTTAGAATCTCATCAAAAAGTCAATTTATGACAGTAATTCAATTCAAAAAGGAAAATTATGATATCGGTCTGTTTCTAATGACTTTATACTTCAAATGTTTTGTTGAAGGGTCTATCAAATGGCTAATGAAAATCCAGTTTCTCAGAACATTACACAATATCAACTTAAGATGATTTTTAACACAGATATGCTATACCATGGAGAAAACTGATAACTTGACAATTGTCCTGGAAGCAATAAACTGAGTGGAAGGAAAACCACACGTTCTCCCTCCACTCAATTTTCTCTTATTAAGCTTGGGGTAGCCAGCTTCCTTAACAATGTCCTTTTTTGGATTACACTTCCTTTGGAGGGTGTCAGTGATGGGATTACTGAAATAAAGGAACCGTTTGATGATGTTCTTATTAGTTAGTATACACCTGAAAAAACATCAATATGAAGTTGACGTTTTTTGTTTTAAACAGTTTGTTATTTATCAGTTATTCACATTGCAACATTTAAATCCAGTACCTACCAGTGACTTCTTTGTTTTCAGCAGCAGCAGGACGTCCCCTTGGTTTTTCTTTCATACCAAGCTCCAGCAGGTTTTCCATAGATTTTCCCAGTTTCTTATTGCCTGGACTTTCGGTGGTCAGAGAAGGGTTTTTTGGGGCTTCTAGAGAGAAATAAGTCATATTTTTATATATCTCAACTACAACAAAAACCTCTAAGATTCACAATTATACACTACTTGGGTTGGTAAATCAAAATATTTCAAGAAAAAGCCATTAGCTTGTAGTTTTAATGTAGAAATGTTGGACTGTATAATTTTGCCTGATAAAATGCAGGAAGAAAATGCAGGGTTTTCAATCTCACCTTAACAAACGTACTCCAGTTGTGTACGTTTTTGGTTTGTGTTTGATTAAATTACTCTAGGAATGTGGTTTGTTTGCATGATGAATGGAAAAAACTTGGGATTTTTCTTACTTTGAGGTTTCTTCTTTTGGACCGGTTTGGCCTGAGGAGCTGGACTGTGGGATCTGGGGAGTCGAGGGTTTGCCAGGAGAATGTTTGGCTCTGAAGAAAGTTATAAATGTGACAAATACAATTTTATTATGCATCTCTTAGGAATGAGACGGATTACAGACACATAAACTGGCAGATTGAAAACAGGTGTTGGAGAGATAAACACACCATATTCCTGATTAGTTCCAAGACTCGTAGATGAATGCCCAAAGGCAGAAGCTGCTCTTTCACCTGAAACATGAGTTTAGTTACTTAGCCTTTTATGCTTTTATCTAAATAATTAAATGCATTTCCTCTAAGACTCCACCTCGCTAAATCACTGCACCAAAAGAGTATTTGTTTTGATTGGTTTCCTATTTTTTCCTCTCCACATATTAAACCACTCACCCGCTGCAAATGTGCCAGTATTTATGTCTGAAATAAGATAGGATATTTACTTCACTATGCTTTTATCATGTAACTACACAGGGTGAAGCCACCAGCTTATAACTGTGCTTGCATAGTCACCTGTAATGAGTTTCGGGATTCTGGCCTCCACAGGTTGCTTCAAGAGCTCTGTCAGGTAGTTCTTCAATGTCAAAGCAAAAGCCTCGGCTTGCACGACCTTCTTGGAGTCCAGAGTGACTCGAGGGGTGAAAGGGTCATAACTTACAGCCTGGGGAAGGTTAAATGAAGTCTACAGGGACAGAAAAACAAAAAGGTATTCATTCAGAAATGTGTATTTTGGTGACCAGCCATCATGAGCATGCAGCAAATATTTTGCCTTTTATGTTTCTTGCTTTTCACCCTATGCATGAAGAAGAGGGTTGGGTAGAAGAAAAGTGAATGTTTGTGTACAGTGCTTGGTTGAAATTTATTCCTTAAATTTGTATGCATTTTACCATATTACAACCATGCACAATGTGTTTTATTGTGATTTTATTTATGACACCAGCACAACGTTGAGGTTAATTGTTGAAGTTAATGCATGACTTAACATGGTTATGTCAACCACGCAAGTCAAAAACATGTGTTGCCATTAAAGCAATAAATCGTTCGGGGAAACGTCTCCGTCAGGTTAACAATGCAAGGAAGACTGAAATGTTTAGCCCATTTTCTTTACAAAATATCTCAACCAGAGTCAGACTGGAAGGTCCAATGTTTAAGTTTTACCAAAGATTCTCAGTTAGGTTTAAAACATTGACTGTGCCATTTTGACACATGAATCTGCAGCTACCCAGCTGGACCAACTGGACCATCAGTTGGTCCAGTTGGAAGCTTGTACAATTAATACTCTCCTGGTCAGATTAGGTAGAAGGCCTCATCTGGGTACCTTTGCATTTCTGTCAAACCATTTTCATTTTAAAATGATGACTTGAACAGTTTTCTATGAGCTGCTCAAAGCTTACAATACAAAAAAAACCCCAGAAAACTCTGCTATAAACTCAATGAGCCACATTATTCATTTTTCATTTTGCTGTTATCTCACCTGCAGGAAGGCCAGGGTTTGGGACTGACCCAGCAGACAAAAGATTTCCTCTTTAGCTTTGCCAATGTTGTCGACGTTCTCGCTGAACTTTGAGACGAGGCCTCTGATTTTGGCTTCACCAGTCTCCACCTCTTTGTCTATTGCCTTCAGGGCGTCACCCTCCTCTCTGGTCATCATGTCTCGCATCTGCTGATACCCCGCCGACAAGGCACTTTTCCTGTGGATGGCCGACTCCTTGTGAGGACCAGAGCAGCAGAAATTAACCCCACAACAGAACAACGTGAAATCAACAGCATTACAGCTCGTCATTTAAGCTTTAGTCATTCGAATGATACAAACCCTTAGCTTGTTCTGCATGGCCCTCATTTGAGAAATTACACTCTCGTTCTTCGAGAGCTTTCCATCCAGAAAAACTAACTTCTCTCTAAGGTCCAGCTGTAAGCAGAGAAAACACGACTCATTCAGTAGCGATACATTCATCCACATCGACTATCATTATGTATGGATGGATAAATATACATTCAGTTTATGTAGATGCAACATTTCCCCATTTCATGATGAAGTGCTGAAGCACAGCATGTATTTATTTAACGCGTCAATTCTGCTCAGATTGTGACTGAAATAAACAGAGTTGTTTGCAATAAAACATTGACTTCAATGGTCAACAAAGTCAATAATTCAACAGCACATGATCAGTTCATGGCTGCGCAACGACCACTAGTTTATCTTTTATTACTGCATATTTACTGTATTAGTCGTTAATGACATAATAAACTCATGTTGCTCTGATAAGACGTCTTTGACTTTGGTGTCTTCTCGGTTTAGGAGGAAAAACTCCTCCTACACCGTATTGTCAGGTGATTCACATTCTGACCTTTAACCTATATCCCCAGAGTCAACTCAAGCTAATTCCTGGGTGAACCATGAAATATTTCAATAAACACTTAACAAGATGACTTCAAATGTTAATGAATTGCTCATTTAATCTTCCATAACTACTACTAAATGGAAATATATGAAAAAAAAAACATAAATTATTGATTTAACGTTTAGATTTAGGCAATTGTATAGAATGAAAAATAAAAATACAATTTATGGCTGATTCCTAATTTGCAGATTCAGCTCTGATTTTTAACCAGAGCTACTTTTTCAGCAAACCAAACACTATTGTTGCAGTGGAATCTTACTAAATAAAAGTAGGCGCATCTCTTTACAGGCTGATAAAAATTACTACAGCAGAGAAATGTCTGTAAATAAACTAAGCTTCACAATCATCTCAAAGCTGTTTGCTTGCACACCTTCATCCAATGCATTTTCCCTTCCACTCAGCTTTCTGTTAATGTGCTCGTATACAAATTCAAAAACACTTTACTGATCCTAAAGGGAAATTAAATGTTCACTCTGTGAACCACTAGGTTCTTTAACAGTGACTTTATGTCCTGACCTTCTATGTGGTTGGTTTAAATTACCATCTGATGGACAGCGATTGTGAAGATCATAATGTGCTAATTTTTTGAAAAACTGAATTTTTGGGTTACATTATATACAAACTATATTCAGAGAACCATAAGGAATTATTTTCATTATATCAGGAATGACCTCTTTCTTGCTCCTCTGCTCCTCTGGAGAGGTGAAGGAGCAGCCTTTGTGGACCTGCTGCAGGCAGAGGCTGCAGATCGGACGCTGGTGTTGGCTGCAGAAAAGCTCCATCAGCTTGTGGTGGTCGGTGCAAATCCGCTCCATCATGTCCCCGATGGGCTCGGTCAGCTGGTGGAGGCGGAAAATGATGTTCTCCCGGTGGGGCCGCAGGTGCTCCTCGCAGAAGGAGGCCATGCAGGTGAGGCAGGTCTGGGCTGCCTCGGCCTCCATGCAGGTGTCACAGCGGATCACATCCCTCTTCTTCTTCTTCTCGGGTTTACTTGCAGCAGCAGCAGCAGCACCACCACCACCTTCGGTCTTGTTGGACCTGACCCTGAAGGTCTCCACCACGGTGCTGAGGACCGTGTTCTTCTTCAGTTCCGGCCTGGTGGCGAACAGGGTCCGACACTGGGGGCAGCTGTAGGAGTCCTTCCAGGTGGCGAGCAGGCAGTTCTGGCAGAAGTTGTGTCCGCAGGGGATGGTGACCGGGCAGTCAAAGGTGCTCAGACAGATGCTGCAGGTCAGCTCGTCCTCCAGGCTCATGAGAGAAAAGCCAGAGTCGTCGGCTTCGGCCATCATGAAAGCCTACAGCTGCAGTGACGAAGAAACGAAACTTAAAGGCGGCGCCTGAAAAAACGAAAGTAAGAGACAACTAGAACGGATTCGTTTTACGAAGAAAAGTTCAAAAAATTTAAATAATATACATCAAGTTTGCATCAGTCGGCTGCTTTTAAACAACCATGCATATATTACGTGTCGATTGTAAGGAGCTTAATTTCTTTAGTTTAACACTGTCGTGATAAGACAGTGTCACGCAATTTCACAAGCGAGCGCGACTGTTAAACTAACGCTTTCAATTCTCTATAAATTTCTCTTACAGTACCTTAAAGCTTTTGTGGACGCAGTTCAGGTCGGATTTTCAGAGCAGTCTGTCTCAGACCAAGGAGGAACCGCGGAACACCGAGGTGAACCGTCACAGACCGGCTCTGAGCGAAGCCCCTCCCTTTGTTTAATTGCAGGAGTGGCGTTACGCTCAAGTCAGAGCTCATTTCACAACAAAACTCAGCCTGTTGTAGTTATATACCTTCCACCAGTGATTGTATAAAATAAGATAAATTACGTAATCACCCAAATTTGCTGCCTGCCTCTAAGTGTAAAGGTATGTTGGAGGAAAGCATCGCGGGATGTGGGAGGTACGGCTCACCACCTAGGGTGGCACCATGTAGAGGGATGGCATGTTCAAAAAAAGTTTTCTGTCAGATGTGCCCATAGCACTTCTGTGTTGAATAAACAATAGGCGCTTTATATGGCCAAACACTCCAACATTTTAATGGTGTTTAATCTGACATCTGAATTGTAGTTTTCAATCCACTGCTACATTAAAGGGTTATTTCAGGGTCTTTTTTTTTTGTAGGTATCCTTAACTCCAGTTGATAATTTCTCATTTGAAACTTATTTTGACTTATCAAAACAGAAGTGGATAATTAATTGAACCAAGGTTTTTGAAATACAGCTGTAGATTTCTATTAGAGGACATTCTAGAGAAATAAGACTCAGGGTCAGGGTTATATTTAGGCTATATGCCCCGGAAACAAGGTGAAAACAGAAAGTCATTGATCACAAAGTAACTGTTCCTTTACATTCTTCTGAACTTAGATATTAAGCAAAAATAAATGCTTCAGACAGTTGCATTTATTTTAGTGGGGTTAGATTTAAAAATGTCAAATGGGATTCTTTGTAGTTTTTTTTTTATTATTATTTATCAAACAGGTTTACAAGTAAAACATATTTGACATTTCGGTACAAAAAAGAAGCGGAAATGTTGAGAAATCTTGTGTGCTTGTTGAGTCTAGCACAAGCATTTATACAAAATGAGAAGTGTATATTTTTCTGTGTCTGTCGGGGCTCAGGTGCTGTTGATGTGGGGCTTTTCAGGGTGCTGCGTCTTGTTCTGGCTGCTGCTGTAGGCCTCGTTGAGCTGCTGCACGTCCTTCATCAGGCCTGCAAACTGTTCCTCCTGAGAGCAAAGTGAAAGCAGCCATTAATGTGCTGTCATCATTTAAAGTTGTAGTAAAAAAGAATCATCTGCTTGGGTTCAAACATGGCCATCTTCTTAAATATAATTGAAACTTTTAAACCAAATTCCTTCTAGGATCCAGGTCCAATGAGTACAAAGAAAAGCCATAAAACGAGCCCATATCTCCACCCCTTCACCACCATGCTTGACTGTTGATTTCAGGTTTTTCTGCTGCTTCATTTTTGTCGAACATAGTGGATCGCATTTAGGCCAAATTTCCATCATGCTGCCTACGTCTTTCATACACTTCTTTCCTTTGTTCAGATTCAGCCTTGCAGATGTAAGTGGTGTTGCCATTTTCCTCTAACAGACAAGTGGCTAATTCCTGGCAACCTTTCAAAACAGGTTAAACTTGTTTCTTACTAATTGTACTTAAATGTGAACATGTGAGTCCTAGCCACTCCTACGAAGACTGGCAGCTGTCTTGAATATTTTCAACTTGCCGAGAAAACATCGTTCTGTTCCGTGTTTTAATGAAAAAATGTCTTGAAAATAGCTTTAGAACTCTTAGTAGTTGTATTGAGAACAAATGTTCATGTCTAAGATCATTGCTTTAGTCTTTCTCCCGTGGCACCTGAATGCATAACACCAGAAAAGGCCAAGGAGACATTTTTGTAAAGCTTCTGGACAGAATTTACTTTTTTAAACAATCCATTTATATATATTTTTGTATTGTATGTATTTCTTCGTTTACAAGCTTTTAGCTAAATTCCTCTTTGAAAGGGGTTCACTTTAATTTTGTTCAGCTGCAAAATATATATATATATATATTTGAGTCGTGTTTGAGAACATCCTACATTTAACAATACAAAATCGACTAATATTTGTGTCCTTGCTTTCCTTACCAGCACATTCATTCTCTCGGCTGCGGCAAGTGCAACACCTAGCCTTCTCTCATCTTCTTCCCTTTCCTCTTCAATCACTCCCAACCTGGAACAAACAACAACATACAACATGGTGAAGTTAGAAAAATGTGGGGAAGCTGTCTCTTCAATTTGATCCCAAAGACTGCTTATAGGCACAAAAAATTCTATACACTCTCACCTGAAGGTGGCACTGGCGAGCTGCTCCTCTCGCACCGCCAGCAGGTTCTTCAGCTCATATACCTCAGCTTGCAGCATTGCATTCTGGTCCTGGCTTTGGATGATGAAGTCCTCGAGACGTTTGGCCATGTCCAGCTCCCGCTCTGTCACCTGCTCTATCCCCAGACGGAGCTCTGACAGCTCCTGGGCGTGCTGGAGGGGAATCACACTTTTATGTAAATGTAGGAAATTGAAACCCAGTGTGACATCAGTTCTAGGGATGGATGGATGGTTGAAACATACCCGGTCCAGTAAACTGAACTGTTCGTTCTCGGCTTTCATCTCACCCGACTCCCTATTGGGGTTGACGATCCATGGAACTGGTGCTGGAGCACGCCTGATGCTTTCACTCTAAACAAGGTAGACAGGAGACTGCTGGGTGTGTTTTACTGGCAAAACACAAAACAGCTCTGGAAAATGTCAAATAGCATAGATTTACTGGTTGGTATCGCACGCTGAGACCAGGCTTTACTCACAGTATCTGGTCGTGTGATGACTGGCTCGTTGACCTCGGCCCCTTGCTCTTCGTGGTCCGATGTCGGCAGAGCTTCGGAACTGGTCTGCCTCTTCAGGGCTTGTTTGCCGTGACCGGGACGTCTGTGTGGAGCGCTCTGGGTTCTGGTGACTGGTTTCCTCTCCCTCGTGTTCTTACGTGGTCTGCTTTCACTGCGAAATAAACAGACCAGTGTGTCATAATGTCAATATTTCATCCATTACTGAACCGTGAAAAAAACCAAAGTGCAGTTTTCAAATGATTCTTTTGTGTCGTTTTTTTAGCTCTTTGATAACATGTCTTGCAAAACTGCATGTAAAAATATTACCTTTTGTGATAATAAAAAGCAAGGAAAAAAATGCGTTGCCACTTTAAAAAAATTATTTAAATTGTTTACTACTGATTTTTTTCTACAAGTAGTTGACACAGCAGTGGTTTGTGGTACATTCAGTTTTATTTTGCTTCACAAACTAAAGATTAGTCTGTTGCAAAAACCAAAGATAACCAAAAGCAGTGCATATTTACTGAGTGAAAATCTACTGTTGCCATCATTAGTTTTGACTAGCTTTCCTTAGAGATTTTATACATTTCAAATGATCTTCATTACTTGTGAATTATTTAACAAGTACACAGGTGTCATGTAGTACCTGTCTTGTAGGCCTTTGGAGTCCACAGGCAGTCTCTGGAGGGAAGACTGCAGAGGGCTGTACTTTCTCAGCTCTCGTGGAGGAACATACACCGGTTTGGATGGTTTTGTATGACTGCAAAATAGAGGCCGGTCAAAATAGCAGCATAAAACTCACGGTAGAGGCTCAAGGCCCCTAACTTACCTGTTCACAATGATCCGAGGTGCTTCAGGCCCAAGTGAATCACTTATCTGGTTCAGGATTGAAGGCAGAGGATGCAGCTTGTCAATTGTGTCCTGAAAATGAAAAGCTGGAAGTTAGTTTTATATCAAAACATCTGATGCATAATGGACTCTCGTTTGCTCGTGATTATCAACCAAACTGGAATCACTTTTCGTCCCACCTGATCCTTCTTGTAGATAATGTCCACAAGGAGGCCGTGCAGCACAGCCAGACGCAGGGGCAAGTCTACATAGCCATCAAAGGATGTCATTGGGATTTCAGTGTCTTGATTGGACACTGTTTGCAGGAAACACCTCATCCCATCCCAGTGCTGCTCCAGGAATTCATTCATGAACAGCATGTACTCCTCCTTCTCTCCAAACCTGAATCCAAGCAAAACATTTGATTTGCTTAAACATTTCAATTTTCACTGGTGTAGAGTTTGTCAGCATGAGTTGAGATGACTAGATGCGACTCACAAGGTGGAGTTGGCCAGATTCTGGATGACTTTGGCAGTAAGGGTGAGGGTCCGCAGGGTGTTAGGCTCCGGATATGCCTGTGTCAGTCCGAAAAGAGAAGGACTCAGGATAGCAGGACATAAGAAGCGAAGGAAGAGCGAGGCAGAGATGAGTCGCTGCCCAATTTCTGCTTTCCCCTTGTCTTCACACAGCTCCATCCAGTTGGAGAAGATCTTGTTTAATTCCTCAGGAAAAGATCTGTGGAAGGGAAAGATATGTTCAATCAGTTCCTTGAAGCAATTTTTCTTTTGCTTCTTCTTCACCAAGCCATCGTGTCTCACCCGTGTATCTCAATTATCTTCTGCACCACATCTTCACAGGTTTCCCTCAAGTGCTGCTGGTTGCTAGACAGTTCAGCAGCGGGACATTTGAGAGGGTCAACTTCACAGTTCTCCACTGAGCCATATAGTCGGTTGATGAAGTCCCCTTCATAAGAAAAAGGAAGAAGGAAATTAAAGCAGAAATCATTCAAAACATTTCAATTTATGTATGTGAAAAGAAAACAGAGATGCAGCCAATCCAAGCCAGTATTTGTATCAGATCTGATATTGACCATTCACTGACTGGATATTAATAGAGGTACCGTAAGAGAAAACTGCAGATCTCTACAGAGAAGCAACAATGATCTTCATCTGATAACAGGCAGGATTATTTTGTTGATGATGCTCATTTATCTTGTTTAGATTTTTAACGTTTAACCACAGCTTGCCATGGAAATCATTTGGAAATGTCAAAACCCTGCTGGAAGTCCTTGACTTGAGGTATGAATTTTTACAATCTGGGTTTTATGCACTAAGCCTCTGCTGTTAACTATAGCTTAAGGAAAGCACTATGTTAGTGAGCTGCTTGGTGAGACTTCTCCTAATCTTTTATGCAGACATGCTGCACTCAAGAATATTTAATGTCCTCTCCCAACGCAGAAAAGTTCTGATGGTGGAATGTAACAAATAAATGTTTTACAAGTTGGATCCCAAGTTGGATGTTAAATAATCGGTATCAGCAGATATTTCAATTCATCTATTTTTAAAAGAAACCACTATAATCTTTACGTATTACCTACCTAGGGTGTCAATTAGGTACTTCTGGCCAACCAGCTTCATATATTCATCTATGGCTTTAGTAGCCAGTGTGTTTTCTCTGAAGATCAATGCTTCCTTCTCTCCGAGTCGGTTAACCTCTGCATCACCCAAATCAATGAGGAATTCCTGGAAAAAGTCCAACATGAACAATGAATACAGTTTTAAAACAACATAATGCTGAATTTCTGTTCTTGTGTTGACATATTTTCTCAACCTTGGCCTTGCCAATACTCTGAAGTACATGGACCAGAGCTCCTGCCAGCTCCTCTTTCTCCTTCACGTTGAGAAGTGGCTCCAGGTTTCCGCACATTTCTACATATCTCACTGTCACGTACTCCGCAAACTCTTTGTATTTCTCCATCGGCAGCACTTTCAGGTTCTGGAACCGAGCCTTGATGCGGAGGGAAGCCTGTGAACTCAGTACTTCCTTGCTCCCACCTGTGGCCGACGCCTTGAACGGTGTGATGGGATACCACTTCTCTTGATAGGTCCGACCTCGAATATCTGCCAAAGGTATGTTCACGCTGCCCAGAGGATGTAAGCTGGACTCATCCCGGGAGTGGCGCTTCTTTTTGGAGTCTTCCTCACGGAAGAGATGCAGGTTGATTTGGGATATGGAGGGAAGATTGTCGAGCTCGAAAAATTCCCCCCAAAATAGTTGGCAGCCACCAGCTGCGCCCCCATTTCCCCCCAGGCCTCCTGAAGACCCGGAGGCACTGTCCCCAGCCATGCTGGAGCGATTAGTTGGCTTGCCGACAGCTCGACTGCTTGTGCGGGCAAACAAGGTTCCATCTAGGTGAACTTCACAGTAGTAGCGCCGTTTGGGGGGAAGATCCTTGGCTTCGTTAACCCACAGACTCAAGGAGTTCTCAGTGCGCTCAATGTTATCCTGTAAAAATTAAGGAAGTGTTTTATGTGGTATTTAGATGTTGTGTAACATATTTTTCACATGCAAAATAACTTACCTTGTTGGGCTGAGCAGCACGTCTCAGGTCTTCAATCCAGCGATCCCGTTCGGCAGCCGAGGAGCAGCCAAAGCAGTGGGTGTTTTCAGAATTTATCACCTAAAACACAAAATCCATCCAGTTACTGAGAAGAACCAGCACATCCAACCTGCAGAACCCAAACCAAAGTTTACCTCAAAGCAGTACTTTTCCCCTAAGATGGAGCTGTGGACCGGTCTGATGACAGTGCTGGTGTCGGCACTCAGATCCAGACTCCCTACTGGAACCGATACAGACTCACGGGAGCCATACTGCCTGTAAGTTACAAACAACAGTGAACAAGTTAAGCAGAGTACACCTTTACAATCAAGTCCATGCCAGGTAGGAGTCTCACAGCATGCCATGGTTTTAAAAGTGCATAAGTTATACACCACATCTTTTTAATGGTTTAAAGTGCTTACATACCGAGCTATGAGAAGCATGACTGTAAAGCATCTGACTGCTTTACAGTCAGATGCTGTAAAGCAGTCAGACCAAAGCAATGATCAACTGTAGTATTTTTACTCAGCTTTATACTGTGAGAATCTCATACTGGCTCATGAGCTCATGTACTTTTAGTCCAAACCCCAAAAAAAAATAGTTTACATGCAATTAGAAATTCATGCTTGTTGAAAATAAGTTAATTGTCATAATATTATGACTATTTTATGGCTGGATGATTTTCTCTCTAAATGCATGAGTTTACTATTATCTTCAGCTGTTTTATTCTTTCATGCCATGTTGGAAGATAATTGCTTTTAAAGGAAAGAAGCAAATTTAGATTTTATTTTCTGTGCTAACCTGAGGAGGTTAAAATACTTTAGGAACATAAGAGTGTGCTTCACCTGCTTAGTTTGTTTAGTCCCGAGTTCAGTTGAGTGGCACTGTTCCTTTTGGCCTTATCCAGGCGCCGTTTGATCAGTCCCTGAGGGTGAAGATGTTACACCGGGGGGATAAATGCAATTATGTATTTCGTCAAGAGGAAATGCAGTGATTGCACACAGATTATCTGATGCGTACTAACTCACCCGCACACCACCATCCTGGTTCTTCGCCCGAGAGCCGCCTGGGAGGCCCACAGGGTCAGGGCTGCATTCTGAGGGTCAAGATGAAAGGTGTCAGCATGAGTAAGGCATGTAAAGACCAAAAGGACATTAAATCTATCAGAAGGTTTGTGGAAAATATACTTTAGGTAAAAAAAAATTTTTTTCCCCCCTCAAAATGTTGTTAATCCTGGCATTTTTCACTTGGGACATTTTTAGCTTGAAAAGAGAAAAAGCTGATGTTTGAAAGATATAAACCGTTTACTTCGATGCATTTTGTTAAGTCATTTCGATGAGATTTGGTTATCATTGCCAGCTATTGAAAAAAATAAAAAAACAAAAGCTCCTTCTAAAATTCACATTTTCTACTTTTAAAAGCAGTTTATGACTCATCTCCCAAGTAAAATTCAGCACGGCGGTTCCCCACTGAGTGAAGATATTTGTTTACCGAAGGAAACATTTGTCAACGCTGCAGTGATAGTTGATGAACCCAGAATGAGCCAGACAGGATATGGTTTTTAGCTGGAGGCTGACAGCTACAGAAATCATAGTAAAACTTACAAGCTTCACAAACGGGGACTCTGTGAGTCTTTCATCTAAATTAGCTTCTTCAAAATCTTCAATATGTAATTTCCTCTTCTTTTTATTTCTAGAGTGACTTCTTCAGAATGAGGTAAAAGTTAAGAGGAAAATGTACATTTTTCGCCAACAAAGCATTTAAGGTACAGCACTGTCGGACTTTTTGCTTACCTAAAGCTCCTCCACAAACAATCCATCGTCTAAATCCCATCATTTAGTCCGAGCTGAAAAAGGCGTTTCGCTGTCTTACTTAAGAAGCTGTGTCTTTGACATTTCCTTCCTCTGTTCAGTAAAACATGCTGCTCCTGACAGCGTTCAACAACCGAGCCGATTCAGGATTGTCATCTCAAGATTGCAGCTTCTAACTTTCTCTTAATATTTAAGCGGAAATCAAACAAGATGCTTCTTGATCCCTCCCTGTGCTTCTCTATCCCCCCAGTGCTCTTCTTTGTCTGCGTCTGTTCATTGGACTGTTTGAGCAACCAGCCGCGATGTTATCTTCCTCAATAACTCACAGAGGAAGCAATTTGACAGTCAGTCTGACAATCAAACATTCAGCCATTTCCTCTGTGACTTTGTGCAGAATCACATGTCTGATGTCAAGAAACAGATGCTTTTTCCAACTTTGGTACGTTTGTGTCTCACTTCATGTCTCACTTGTGTGTGTATTGACCTGAGTCATTGTCGGCGAGGTTCTGAACGCTGAGGTTGGACAAGCAGCTGCTGACACGGTTTCGGATCCATGTCGTCGGCTGAGAAAGACACACACATTGAAACTCTCCAAAATTAGACAAATGCGTTTTTAGAATGGCTGTGAAATGTACAGGTGCGTCTGAAAAAGTCAGGAAGGTTGGCAAAAAGTTTATTTATTTCAGTGATTCAATTCAAAACTGAATTGAAGTAGGTGAGTAACATTCTCTGTGTTATATAGAGCCATTAGACACAGAGTGACATTTCAAGTATTTATTTCTACTATAGCTAAGAAAGACAAGAATATAACAAAAACCCAAAATGTATTTTTTTGGAAAACTGTAAAATTACATGACACCAATAACAGGACATAAAATAAATGCCAACACACACAAAATGATCCAGCTTAATCATTCTATTGCTATCCTTGGGCAAAATCCATTATTGTCTACTACATTTCTTCCTTCCACTCAACTTTCCATTCATTAATTTAGAATATACGTCCTGAGAAGTATCAGTTGTCAGATTAAAAGTGCCTTTTTAAAATAACAACTTTGGTATTAAACACTTTTTATTAAGTCCACATTTCTGTTTTTTAAAATATATATATTTTTTATTGATCTGATGTAATATTCAAATTTTAAATTTCATGTTCTCATTGAGATCTCATTGAGATGGGCACCAGCACCCCTTGCTGTTGCCCATCTCAGCAACAGCAGGCTCATCTGTACATGCTTAGGGATAAATGTGTCAGACAATGGATGAATGAATGGACGTTCTCATTGTCAGTGGAAATGATCATAGTTAAAAGAAATTGAGGCTTTTAAGCATCCATCTGTGTGTAATTAATCTATACAATGTGTTTCACATGGTGATAAAATTCCTGAAATAAATGGGCTTTTCAGAAATATTCAAATTTATTGAATTGGTCTGTGCATGATTTGCAGAGAAAGTGAATTTAGGTTTTCACTACCTGTAGGCCACAATCGTCACAATTTATGAAATTGTTTAGAAGACATCACTCGGTGTGTAATAAATCTATGACCTGAAATAAATTCACTTTCTGTTTATGTAAAGTTTTAGATAAACCTACATACAGGTAGTATAACTGTGAGACTTGTTACCTCATCCTCTTGAGTGATGAGGATTTGTCCATCTCCCAGGATGCAGTTGGTGATGTCCCATAAGGGGACCTCCTGCGGTGGGACCCAGTTTTGTCTTGTAAATTCACCGGCTGCAGCATGTGCCGGTTCAACCTCCTTCAGTTCTGCAAGAGGACATTGACTTCACTCACACACACAGTCGATAAGGAAAGAGGCGTCTGTGATCTACACCATCATTTCGGGCACACAGTGACTCTTGTTTGTTTTTTAGTTCTGATAATTACGGCCTGATGAGACGACACTTATCTCACACACCGTGCGGCAACTCCCACTTACTGATGCTATCCGTTTCTTCATGACACACCAAGAAATACGGATATCCTGTTGTTTCTCAGTAGCTTTGCTCAACTTCCTTCTTAATTTGCATTGTCTCTGTGTTTACTTTTAAAAACTATTTCTTGTGGATGCAGTCTTTTTAAAGAAAAATGCAGAAAATGAAGATACTGAGAAAAGCACTGAATAAATGAAGGGTTGTTGAGAAACAATGGTTTTGTAGAATCACTATAATGATTAAATAATACTCAGGTCCAACTACATCGCATTCACCCAAACTATTTGTTGAAAGTATCCCCTCGAAAATGACTAGTCTTCAAAGTACCTTTTCCTCTGCGGTATCAGGGAGACTTTAGGATTAGAAGAACCTGTTCACTGGAGTTTATACTTTGTCCTATCCTAATAATCTAAGTGATTATCAGACAATAATATCAGGAGGAAAATGTTTTGTCAGCTGGTGTTTTTTAAGCGAAACCACCTTCATAATCTGTGGTGGACTGTGTTTTTGTTTTTACATTCAAACACCTTCTTCCAGTTTTTATTGCCGTTACTTGAAGCTAAAGAGATTTTCTGTCCAAACGCAGCGCAGCGTAGAGTGTGCCATCTTGTGTCGTAAGTGAATTCTGGCGCAGCACTCTGCAATTCTCTGCCCTGCTGTGTGCGGTCAGAGAATTGCATCCAAAAATCCAAAATCTGTTTGTTTTTTATTAATCACTTTCATCTGACCACACACAAGCTCTAGTTTGAGATGTTTATTAGACATCATGTGACTGTTGGGTGTTGCTCACACTTTTTCCTGCTTCTCCCTTCTCATCACTGAACATGATGCAAGGACATTGGGTTAAAAGCTTGACTTGTCAACTGAGAAGCAGCTTGGGGATTGCAGGTCTCCCAGCAACCACATGTGCAATTTGGAGGTTTGTGTAGTTCTCTCTAGGCTGGGGCCATTGTCATGGAGCGCTCAACACTTACAGATGCTTATGTCAAATGGGCAACATCATAGTAACAACTATGATGTTTTATTTTATTTTCTTTTGTTCATTGTTTTTTTTTTTGCTTTATATGATCCTTTTGTTCCCGCTAGAATAGTTAGACAATAGTTAAAGTGAATTAGTCTATTTAGTTTGGCAGCTCAATGTGTGTTTTAATAGGTTGTAGCCTTGAAATCAGTGTTACTTCTCCTTCAAATTCTCTGATGACACAAGCCGTTGCTCCTCTCTACCAAACCTGGAACCAATAATGCTGCCAGCAGTATAATTAACACCCACGATCCTAACACAGATGTTTGTTGCCTCTCTAGAGCCTTGCAGAGGCCATGCACATTCTGGCTAATTTGTATTATTAAAGTGCCGTCTCAGTCCAGTGTAAAGAGGACCTTAGAGCAGTCGGAAATAAGAAATACACCAAGCACAGACTCCTTGAGAAGCTTTTATGTTTTCTATGTTTCTCCAGGAAGCAGATGGAGAGGCTGAAATTAATTTGTTGCAGTTTGTGAATTACCTGTGACTAATGTACAATATATTCCACACACAGACATTTTCATATATTACGTTGTAAATGAGCTTAAACAAATTCACACAAACTATATGTGTGAAATTAATTTTGCTGATTGATGCCGAGGGTCAGGATTACTGGTTGGACTTAATTTTACAAAGAATGTTTTTGCTGATAAACTATAAATGTCATTTTTTTATGAAGTTCTGTCAATGGTAGTTACAGAGGAAAAATAAAAAGCAACATGTAACAGTGACATCTGAACTTTCGCATCAGAAAAGCGAACAAAAAAGAAATTTATGAAGGTTATTGTATTTCACGATGTGTTAGTAAACTGGACATTGTTGCTTCCTCTCTCTGACTCTCTTGTGCATCATCTGTATCAGGTGTGGGCAGATACTGCAATCAGGCTCCATCCAACAGAGAGAGGATCTTATTTTAAATGCAAAATACAAATTCATAACCTTTGACAATAGCAAGGAGCAAATGTTGCACTGCAAGCAAGCTTTTTTTTTTTCAAAATAAAACATTCATTTATTTTGAAATAAAAACATTGCATTCACATTACACTGTGTGTGTTTGTCTGTTCTGTGGCTTTAACTCAAAATTAAACATCTGCTGCTTATTACAGGATGTAACAGAATTGTGTTCTGTCTGGTGGTTTATGCTGCATTTATCATTATAACATCACCATTATGTTTCATCCTTGTACTGATTGTTTTTCATTTTGATTTTACGATTTTTTTTTTACTTTATTTTCTGATGTTATTTGAATGATTTTATTATTACTTTTATTGACTGCATCTTTAATTGAGGTGACTTTGTTTTTTCATTATATGTGTACTCTCCTGTCAGTCCTTTGACTGAAAGCACTGTACAAAGTTTTTTTATATTACTATTGTTATTATTACTGGATTTTCTTTGTGCCCAGGCCCAAGATGTATTTTGACGGACATAAACCTATATTATTTTTAGGCTGTGATAATTAACACACAACCAAGATGAACCATTTCTGGCCTGGACTCTGAGGTGACAATAATGTCGTCGTTGAGGGCGTGGCCTGGGAAGCGGAGCATGATGGGGGTTGGGTCCACAGTGATCAGCTCACCCAAGATGCCCTTCATGCCGGAGCTGCGAGTTCAAATAGTTGACACATTTTTGAATCAACTAATGTCGACTCAAAATCGACCGGAATTAGAATATATTTTGTACTTATTTCTGCTGCATGTTTCTGCTCAATGCATCACTGATTAATGTGATTACCTTCTGAAATATTTTTTCAATCTTCCACTTTTTTTTTTTTGTACATACAAAACAATCCAATAGTCATTATTAAAAGAAGCCACTCTAATTTTTTTTTATTTTTTTTTTTATGTAGAGTCCTTTCATTTCAAAGTTAAGAATATGTCCAGCTTGTGCCATTTTTTTTGAATTAATGACTTCCATTTTTAAAGTCAGCTAGTTTACAGTAATAGTACCAGCCGCTGTTTTTCAGTAACGTTTGTTTTGAAGTTCCTTCTCACCATGTCAGCTCAGTGGTTAAATAGCCTCATATGGTTTTGTGAAAAGAGGCCTCGCATACCACACCTTTGTGCCACCAGAACGTCTGAAACGCTACAGGAAATCATAGCCTCTGCACATGTGGTGAACTTAGAGCCGGACGCACTTTTAAGTGGGAAAGTCAACTTTAGTACAGACGAAGTTCCATGCAAATTAATCATTTAAAGTTGCTTCATCATCTTAAACGTGAAACTCAACACAGAGCGTTTTTTCTTTAAATGCCTTTGTCATAAACTCAGATTATGTGTCGTTACCTGGAAGCAGCGCGTGCTCGCTGTTGCGGCTCTGCAGCCTCGGCCTCTTGAGCTTCTGCGTCACGTTCCACAGGTATTTTTTGAAGATCGCTCCCCCACTTCCTTTCGGCGAGGGGTCACTGGAGGAGGCCCCTGCAGCCTCTGGGGCCGCTGATGATGAGGATGAAGCTGGCTGGGCTGAGCTGGCGGAGCTGGAGGAAGGCGTTAAAGCTGCAAAGAGAGATCCGGGAGGCTCCGACAGAGCCCTCCTGAACGGGTTCTTCCTGGTGACCCCGGCACCTTTCTCAGCCTTGGTTGCCTCTCCACCTTTCCCACCGGTTGAATTTTTGTCCCCAGGATCCTCACTCAGGGCTTTGCGCCAGTTTTGCATCTTGCTCCACTTGTTGCTGGAGGCCTTCTGGATCTTGTCGATAGTGGAGGTGGAGGCGGCTGCAGCCCCGTCTCCTTCTTCTCTCTGCTCATTGAGCGTTCCCTTGGAGCCGGTGTGCCACTTGTACGTGTTGAGGGGATCGGCGGTCTCAGGCGGCTGAGGATGCTCGACAGGAGACTCTTTTTCCTTCTCTGGTGACCCCTGCTCTTTTGATAGAGGCTGAGCTGCATGCTCTGAATCTTTCTCCTCGGTGCCCATTTCAGATTTGACTTGCCTGTTGCTGAACTTCTCTCCAATTTAAAGCTGCATTAACTGCCTTCATAGGAGGTTTTCTCCAACGTCCTTCCTGAGTTACTGCTATCTTGAAGATTTTAGTTTATTTTATTCTATTTTTTTTTTTTTGCTCACACAGGCAAAGTAAGTCCTCTCTGGTTCAGTCACGGTGCTTGTCTCGTTTCCTGTCACGTAAAAAAAAAAGAAAAAGAAAAACGTTATCCGGCAACAAGAGTCGCAGAGCTGCTCCGCCTGCGGTTGCGCTGCTGCAGGACCCAAAACTCCTCTGCTGCGAGCGCCCTTTGCTTCCTCGTTGAGAGCCACTGAGAACTTCACCTTTTTACACGAAATCCTGCTATTTTTGTCTGCTGTTTATGTTCTGAATAATAATAATAATAATAATTAAAAAAAAACTTCCCTCCCTCACTTCCTGTTCTGCTTTAATGTAATGTTTAAAAAAAAAACCTGTCATCTCCATTAACTACGACAAACTGAAACAATTGCTTTTTGTTCGTTTCAAAAAGCATTTGCTGCTATTTTGAGAATGAGGTCCGCCGCCGGGATGTAGAAGGTAGTTGACAGGTTTTTTTTCTTTTTCTTTCCGTAAGGTGAAGTTTTGACAGAGTTTGAGTTGTCTGTTGTGGCACAGAGGTGTGAGAAAATGTGGCTTTGCATGTTTTTACTCAACAAGTTCTTGAGCTTGATGACATTTATATCAACACATTTCACACTTGAAGTAAAATACTTAAGAAAATGGATTCCAGAAAGGTTTGCACAGTCTGAGGTATATTGTTTCTATCGGTATCAATGTCTGCGTAATTGTCAGAGGTTACCTGTGGGCGTATTATGGACTGTTGACTGTTAAAATCTATTTCCTGTGAAAGCAAGCCTGTGCTTCCTGTCAGATCAGACTGTCAGAGTCACAAAACCACTTCCTGTTCTCGTTCTTCTCTCAGTTCGTTCACACCTGGAGGATGTCCTACCAACGCCTGATGGCACATTGAGCCACAATTTAATTCAGTTCATTTTATCTGAAAAGCACTACAGTTCACACCAAATGTTATCTTGAGGTACTTTACAGAAATCATTTAAATCCAATCATACATGCAGTCCAACTGATCCAGTTATGAAACGGCACAAAAAGCTCAACTAACTACTCAAAGTTTCAACAGTTTCTATAAGGAAGCCCAGCAGGTTGCATCGAGTCATTGGCCTGCAGCATCCACTCCTCCTGACAACAGCTTGCATTGTGTCGTTGACTTTTTGGCAATCTCTCATACCGATGATGCATGCAGCGACAGTGGAGAGGAAAAGCTCCTCTTTAGCAGGAAGAAACCTCCAGCAGAACCTGTCTCGGTTCAGGCCAAACGCAACGACCGACTGGTGGGTTTGAGAATACAGAGCAGATACATAAACAGAAATAGAACTCATGTAGGAGGATGAAACTACAGAAAAGTAAAAAGTTAATAGGAGAGAGAGAGAGAGCGTGTTTAGTTGTTGGCAGCATTATCTCAGCTGATGTCTGAACGCAACTCTGAGGGCTCAAATGTTGAAGTGTAAACACAATGTGAAAATCAGTGATAGTGGAAATCAATAAACATAAAGTCATGTGAAAACATTAATTGTTAGAAATAATGTTGTACCTTTAGAAAATGAATTAAGTAATACATTTGGAAACCAAGGGATTTTTCCCAATACTGACGCTTATATACATCTGTAAAATAATAAAAGTAAACTTCAGAGTATTTTTTTGTAGACTGCATGGGAATCTCAAGAAGCTGGCTATTTAAAAAGCTCACCATCTGATCCCATCACTATGATTTTACACAGTTATTATTAATTTGTCAAAATAAACATCTGAGCAGTTTACAGTAATTTAATTCTGCCAGTTAAAGCTGTAAGTGACTGAAACATGGAGCCAACGTGGAAGCTGCAGGGAAGAGCAGAATAACAGTCATAAACTCCCCTCTGGTGGTGACAATAGGGAAGCACAACAATTTTTCTTTTTTGTTCCGAATATTAGATGCATAATTATGCGTTTTGGTTAGAATGATAACCAACATTTTAAGTTGAATTTATGATAGGTAAGTTTTTGTCTGTAAAATCCAGGAAAGAAGACAACGAGTTCTATATCCTGGCTGAATTTAAAAATTATATTTTTGTGAAGCATGTGATCTGCCCTTTTGTTTTGTGTTGCATGTAGAGTGTTATAAATTTACGTGGGCTGGGCACCAAGTGATTTTATGCAGAAAGAGTAAAAAAAAAAAAAAAAAAGCACCTATGGCTTCAAGTCTGACATTAACATTGCTTGATATAATGTGGTCTTAAGCAGGTTACCAGAACAAAAATTACACTTTATAAATAAATTATAATACTTTCTGGTACAAAATGCTAAAGTCGATGTAGTCTCTCTAAGATAACATTTTTATCCGATTAACATTTGAAAAAGATGATAGGTTTGAGTTGCCTTCTCTTAACTCTGACTGAAATAAAACCAGAATTAAAGTACAGCTGAGCTGGCTTAGTAGAAAGCCCACTCACTCAGGTACAGCCTACGAGTGGGGTTAGTTTTCTACATTTTTTTTAATAAGCAGAACAAATAATTTATATTTTCCAGGTCGCATTATTGGGACACAAACACTATTTAAAATGAGCAGTTCTAACAAATTGTGTTGCTATGAGAACCACCCCCTCCCCCGAGAATATTCATGTTACAATTCCTGTAGAGAACAAATCAGGCAAATCAAATGGAAAAAATCTTGTGTGTGCTTCTGGCATTCCTCTTTCCACTCCGTGATACAGACACGAGGAAGTCGTTGCCCATTTGTTTTTCAGGGGAAGGAACCATCCAGTTCTGCAGAGGATAAATAGTTTTCACTTCCTGTCAGACTGCTTTTGTTCACTTTTAAGTTCTTCACCCAATGATGAACCGAAAAAAAGCACACAGAAGAAAAATAGAAAGGAAATTTATAAGAGCTTAAGGTGTCCTTTGTATTGGGATTGGTTTTGGGGGCCACATGGAGCCAGATTTCTTTTCTGCCTTGGATTGTACAGGAAAGCTTTATGTCTGTTGACTGGAGGAACTCTGACGAATTAGATTTTTTTTTGAGGACTAGTTATTAGTAGTTCTTAAGTATTAGTATTACCTTACTAATACTTAAGGTATTAGTAAGGTAGTATTTTTTAGTTCTGTACAAGTGCATGTGGAGAGTTGGGCGACTATCTGGGGTTTTACAGGCAAACCTGAAACAAACATTAGGCTTTTGGAAGCATTTGGATCTGGAACAGAGTCTTGGTCCAGAGGACTTGTCAATGTAGTAGCAGGTTCTCTCAATTTGATGGCTCATTTGGATCATCTGGTTTAACATAAGTGTACTGGTTCCCAGTAATGACACAAGTGCAGGAACAACAAGCCATACCTGGAGCAGGTACCATCCTTTGGGCTCTGGGTGAGCTGGGTTCAATTGATGGAACTTCAATCCAGTTGCAGCCATCAGAAGATGAACTAGACTTTTGTTGAAAAAAGACATTCTCAAAACTGTGAAACATACAGTGAGACTAGATGAATAAAGATGTATTTTCCAACATGTTGATAAAACTTTGATTTCAAGGAAACGACGTGAGAGAAGGGGTCTTAAGCAAATGAGAGTTTTCAGCTAACTGAAACATTACGAAGGCCAGTAAGTTCTTTACATTTTTCCATAATTCAAGTTTATTGACTTCAAAACTTAAAGGCGACATGTTCTCATTCATCCAAAGCAGTTTTTTTTCTTTTTTAAAATACAGCTTCCTACATGGAGGTACAGAGGAGATATGCAGTGGTGTCAGCAAAGGAAGCAGGGAGACAGAATCGTGTTGAACAATCGAGACAAACAGTTATATAGCCCTCGTTTACGACTGAGATCTGGATGAAAAGCATCAGCAAAGCACGGAGACCTGGCATCCGGTTTGAACACACTTCTTCATGCCTGTGACTTAAGCCGAGGTCCAATGATGAACCGGAAAAAAGCACACAGAAGTAAAATAGAAAGGAAATGTATAACGGTTAGAACATCAGCTCTCAAAGTGCAACTAGACAAGAGCAGGGAAACATTTGCTTACCGGGTCAAAAAGTGTTAAACATTTCATTAGATATATTTCCTCCACTTTACGGCAAACATTCATTATTTTACACCATCACACACACACACTTCCTCATTCACAAAAGATCCTTTTCCTCATCTTATTGCATTTAATGTCATTTAAACATCCGTTGACCTTTATTATTAGTTACAAATGAGCAGTTATGGATATCAAAAGACGGCTATATTCAGGAGGCAAATTTCCACCAAATACTTTTTTTTTTTTTTAAATATATAATGAAGTAAACTGTATCAAAAACTGTTTCATGGAAGTGTTGCATTTTTAAATGTGCCAGTGGTCACCTTGAAAATAGCAGATACATTTCTAAGTGATGTGTACAAAGGCTAAAATGGTATTTATGGACACATGGCTCTTAAAAATGGCTCTCTTAATTCTTAAATAATAAGTCCGTAAACCGCCGTGTGCATGCAGAAATGCACCCATCCTGTTCTCGTTTCCACAGCACAGCCACAAACCAAACACACATACAGTAACACAGTTCATGTCATCATCTTATATCTGCACTCTGAAATCCCCACCACTGAAGAAGTGGAACGCTCTTCCAACTCTGGAATATCATTGGCTTAGCAGACAGCGGTACATTCACCAATCGCAGATGAGGCATCGCTCCTTGCTCTGAGTTCCACGTTTGTGCAGACAGAAGCAAACCTCTCTAACAAAATGTAGAAGTGATGTTAGTGACGGTTATTTTCTTTTTGTCTGCTTGTGCACTACTCCAACATGCATCTAAATAATAAATATAAATATTTCACACATTAGAAAGTCCAACCTGTGTTATTGCTGCTAGCAGACCTGGATCTAGCATCCAACCGCTTCTCAAGGTGGGAAAGTTTCTCCTTTAAGTGTAGAAATTTGTCAGCAGTAGCGCTGCGAACTTCATTAGCAGTGGATGTTGGAGCCAGGTCTGTTAGGATGCTTAAACCACCAACATTTGACCTATAAAACAACTAACTAGTAACACAAAACCCCTTTCCAGTAACAATGTGGCAAACGTTTCATTTGTGCACGTCATAAACATCTGTGTGTTTTAATGTAACAGCATGAGTGAGGTATGAGTCGTCTCAGTACTGCGTAAAGTGGCTGCTAAAGTGAATGCATAAACGTAACAGCGTCCTCCAGTGTCTCTCCCAACCAATGGGATGAAAATATTGCTTCTTTCCACTTCCACAGAGCTTCACCCGCTGACCTCCAAGCATACCTCCTGTGAATGGTCCGACACCAAAATATATGACCTTTGTGCAAAAATCAGCCCTTTAAATCTTTCAGTTTTTTGTTGTTTTTTTTTGCCTCGGTTTCAGAACTCTTCATCTTTTATTTGTGCGACAGAGTCCAAAGATGAGAGGGAACATGGGAGAGGAGTAGGAGGAGATTTCCACGATGATGATAAAGGCTGTGGAGTGAGGGGTTCAGGGTCCGGAGCTGCTGGTTTCTACCTGGAGATCATGGAGCTGCACTGGGAGTGGTTAGAGGAGGTGGTAGCAGCACTGAGCTGAGAAAAACCGCTGTGGCTCGACTCCAAACTGGTCATCGAACCCCTAAAGGGAGAAAGAGAAAGCGATCAAATGAGTACAGGAAGCTAGCCTTAGCAACACCTTCATGAGCGTGCAACGCCAGAGAAACCCCAGCCTGCTAAGAACCGACTCAAAGCACCGTGTGTGCATGACTCATGCACGTGATGCAGAACCATGCGCCCGGATCAAATCCTGCAGGAGCCTCACTCTAAAGCTCAGGCGATGCCACGGGCTGCAGCACCAAGCCGACACGCCATCACCCGCAAAAGCAATTAGAGCCCTACAGTCAGCTACACAAACTCAAATAACTTAAGTTTTCTGACCAGTATGAGGTAGAACAAAATAAAAACATACTTGAGTGTCAACAAGCCATGGTGAGGAGTTACTTAAGTTAAAATTCCCAAAATGGGAATTTTGGACGTCATGTTGAGACTCATCTGTGGTTCATTCTGACTGACAGAGAGCAAAACTAAGAGACTTAGGCTCACTTTAAGAGCCTTTGATTTCCAACTTTTAGGGCTAACATACATATACAATATTAGATCAATGAAAATGTAATAGAGCAACAAAACAATCTTGTAAGGTATCTCCCTGAAATAAAGAATAAAAAAAAAATTCATTATTTACTGGCCAGTAAAGATAAAGCAGTTGCCATAAAAACAGTTAAATTTATTCAAGTCTTTGGTTGAATCTTCAGAGACACGTAAAGGCAATTGCAAAGTCGGCCTTCCATCACCTGAAGAACATTTGTAGGATTAAAAGCCAAATCTCCCAGCAAGCTCTACTCATCCATGTTATATCTTTGGTCGCATTGATTACTGCAACAGAAAAATAGATCACATCTACCTAATGTTAGACTTAGGAACCAGGTAGTCTTTAGACTACCTCATGTTAGTCTAAAGACTAACATGAGGTAGATTTTAAATTACTGAATGATGTAGCACCAAAATAGATTAAAGATCTGTTGTTGTTTCAACCTTCCAGACTTCTTAGATTTTTTGGCTCTAATCTGCTCTGCATCCCCAGAACCAGAACCAAACATGGAGAAGCAGCAACCGGGTTTTATGCTCCACTAATCCGGAACGAACTTCCAAAAAACTGCAAAAATACAGAAACACTGAGCTCCTATTAAATCAAGGCTGAAACCCAACCTGTTTAGATTTGCCTTTGATCAAAAAAAAAAAAAAAAAAACTGGAACAAATAAAGTGCTGTCTGTTTTTCAAGGAGTTATAGTTTTTCCTTTCTTTTCCACTGCAATGTTGTTTGTTGCTAGTTTGCTATGTTTTAATGATGTAAAGCACTGAACTGCCTTGTTGCTGAAAATGTGTTTTACAACTAAAATTGCCTCGACTCCCCTAAGTGATTACACCAGCAGAGTCACAGAAACCAAACAGCCATAAACACACAACTGTGAATCCAGTGTACCCACTCAAAAATTTGCTCCACTTCAAATGTTTGCAGATCAGCACAAATGTATTTTTTGTGAAGCTTAAAGTTGTTGTTAACATGTTAATCAACTTGAAAAAGATTAGCAAAACATCTTGTTGTTGGATGAAACCAGAATGAGTTACTGTTAGGGCATTAAATTTGTTTTTGATTCAGAAAAATGAAAAATGAAATTTGAAAAAAATGGGAAATAGTGAGGTAGTTTTACAAGTGACTAAAGATGAAACAAACATGAAAGCCGGCAAATGTTTATGAGTGTGTCCATGTGCACTTGGATAAGAACTATCTGAGGAGGTGTGAACAGACCTGCATCTGAAGAGCTAATCATGCAAGCGGAATAAGTAAAGCCAACCAGTGGATTAGACCCCAAACGGTGGTGCAAAGAGTTCTTCAGCGTGAAAAAAAAAGAAGCAAGATCCTGTTACCCAATGCTTGGTCAGCATTGCTAACAAGTAGAAGCAAAAACAAGGATCTGTTTTGATGCGTTAGAGTAACTTTCTTTGAGGGGAGGGGCACTCGGTTTAGCAGCCAAAAGCAGCAAAAATGATCAGCTAAGCTAAAGAAAAAAGGGCAAACACTGAGCCACTTACAAACTCTGCACATCACAGCAAGCCGTTCTTCATAGGAGGAAGACACAGTAGGAGGAGGAGGAGGAGGAGGAGGAGGAGGAGGAAGGGGTCGTGAGCAATAGAACAGGAGTGGATTGGACAGAAAAAGATCAATTAAAAGGATAATTTAAAAAAGGAGAGAAGCATTTTTCATTCTTAAATTCTGGGCTTCAAAAATAAAATCATGAAGCTGGACTGGTTACAGTGTCCTAGATATTACTGGAGGGTTGTGGAAATATGCTAAAAAGGAGATAAATTAAATGTGCTGTAATGAAACAAATGTCAACATAGTAATAAAAGAAAATAAAAAGGGAAAAAAGAATTTAACAAAAGGATTTATGAACTTGGAGAGGATACGACTATGTCTTAAGATGGCATCACATAAACTGCAGAATTAAAGACTTTCCTATACTCGGCCTTTAAAACATGTTCATACTTATTGGATGTTTCCTATTTTGTCATGCTACAAAATTCTATATATTTTATTTGAATTTTATGCATCAGACCAACACAAAGATGTTTGTAAAGTTTTTAGAAGTAAATTTCAGAAAACTAAGGTACATTTTATTTCGGCCTCCCTATGTCAATCAGGAACCGCCATTTCCTCACAGTCTTTTGGTACATTTCACAATCTTTGCCCTCTCTTTTTAGCAAAATAGGTTAGCTTTGTCAGAGTGCATGGTGATCATCTAAAGAGTAATCTCAAGTGCTGCCATAGATTCTTAGCTAGATTTACATGCCCATCTAACTCCCAAATATACTCATTAACCCTGACAGGCTAACGTGGCCTAAATGGCTGGTGGCAAAAATAAAAATTGTACTTTAAGAGTGAATCCTTTTGCTTTCCTGCTTTGTGTTGGTCTGCCACATAAGATTCTATTCAAACAATCTGAACTTTGTGGTTATACATCTTTTCAAAATGAAAAAAATCCAAGGTGTGTGAATACGTCTGGAAGGCACTGCAGTCTATAGACAGAGTTTGTGTGTGAAAGCTGCTTTTGCCTTTTGCATAAACAACATGAGTTCAGTTACCAACCTGAAGTCCTCAGAGCCCAACACCTCAGTGTAGAACATGACTTTACACTTGTGTGAGGACACCTGCAAGGTGGCCAGCACATCGTCCACTCGGGGCAGATTGGTGGCCGAGCAGGCTGGCATGTTATGAAACTTCCATTGGAGGATGTAGAAACCCGGCCAGCGAGTGATATGGGAGCCCTGAGGAAAGGAAAGATTAACAGAACATTTGTGACCAGGAATCAAAAAGCATATATATTAAAGAAACAAGAAATTCTTCACGATGATAAATCCTCACCTGCACGCTCTCCCCCTCCTTGCAGGTCAGAGGGGACTCCACCATGCTGTAATCTTGCCCCAGAGTCCAGGACTTGTCAATAAGCTGGACGTTGTTGACTCCCGGCGAGGTGATGCCGTGGGCCCCCAGGGGGTCTTTGCGTGGCGGCTGGGGGGCTCGCTTCGAGTGGTAGATGTTGAAAACGATGTCGCCTTTGCACACGTCAAAGTCCCAGGTGATAACTGAGGCGGCGTCGATGATCTCGATCACAAGCTGCCCGGAGAAAACGAATGAGAACGGTTCAAATGAAGGAGGTAAACAGCATCTAAATGCATGCGTTTCAGGTTATAAAAGACTAAAAACGGATTTATTAAGACGATCTTACTGATGCAAAAGACGAGAAAAATGTATGTAATCATATTTAAGGCTCTCTTTGAATGTAGTTGGGCAGAATTAATACTTCTAGAGAGCAGAGTGAAATTCAGAGGGGTAATAATAGATCTGTGCCGTTTTAAATATTGCAACATGACAGGAACAGTATGTCACAGCAGATGGATTACATTTCAGAGACATGCTATGTGTTTAATGCCACTAGATGGCAGATGTTTCAAGTAAACCTCCACCAAAGCCACCTGCAGGTCTCCGTTGTCCTGTCCTATATAGCAGAGCAGCATGCAGGCCTTTTATCTTTGCTTCTCACTCTGAGCCTCACCTCATGCGGGGCTCCCTTAAAGATGCTGGCACTCTGATAAATCGTCTCGGTCCAGAGACGCACATCTTCGTTCTCGAGCTCCTCAGGCGTGCGGTACATGGATTTAGGAACCAGGCCGCCCTCTGGTACCTCACACTGAAAAAAAACATGCAAAACCCAAGAACAGGGTCACTGACAGAGTTCTCAATCTTGATTGTGAGACATGGAAAGTTCATGAATATATTTTCCTTTCACTTCAAAAATATATGCTACTTTATCGTTTTTCTTTTACATAAATATAAAAAAAAGGTTTGAGTTCTGAATAAATTTTTTTATTCAAAATATGATCTATAAGTTTTAATCTCCACTAAACACTTACCATACACTCTCCTCCTAGAAAGTCAGGGATGATTTCCTTGTCTATGTAATCGACGAGCCCTCCAGGACCCTGGTAGTCATTGCCTGCATAGATCAGGAACTTCTTTCGGGTGTTTTCGTCAATGAATGGGCTCACCTACATGCAGAGATAAAAGCGAACATAAGTAATAAATAAACCAAATTACTAAAAAAAAACTGCTTGTAAAAGGTAGTGAATGTTAGGTGTAGTTTTCTTTTAGCTAAGAAACGCTAAATCAGCCACAGAGACAATTTGGAGTCGTACTGGGATTTCGGTTGCAGGTACGAAAACGGTAAAGCAAAATTAATGATTCCAGATTATTTCAGTTCTAAGGTAACCGGTTCTGCTCTCACCAGAGTCCAGAGGACTGGGAAGACTCTTGGTGCCCTCAAGATAAGCAGCCGTCCCAGAGTCTCTGGATAGTTCGCCTCCACAACTTCAATGATCCTCAGAAGCGCCTTGACCCCCGGTCGCCATAAGTGACGCATGTTCAACCCTTCCAGGTCGACGAGGCATGTCCAGCAACTACAGAGCAGGAAGCAGGAAGATTAGTGTGGATAACTTCTCGCCACAAACACGCGCACACACACTCTGAAGTGGACTGCAGCCTCCTCTCTGATCACTTAACACCTGTCACCCTGAGGCACGGCTTAAGTGATGAAGATAATGCTAGTTAACTGCCAATCCTGAGTGCGGTGAAAAGCATAGTTCACATGCCTTCTCGTGGCGCCCCGCCTCCTGTTGGAGAGCACCGACACAAGCACCATCTAAACATCTGACACTTTGCTGTTTCCAGTTACGGAGAAGATAGAACTGTGATTCTCTATAGCAACACAGCAGCTGCTGAGCTCAATCCTAACACTAGGTGTGCTGTAACGCATCGAGCTGCTGCTTTTTTCCAATAAATCCTGTTTCTGCTCAACAAAGACCACTGTCCTGTAGTCCTAATGAGAAAATTCACAGTCACAAAACTGTTAGAAAAGGCAACATAACATCTCCTAAATCCTTAACAGCCTGTTTTTTTACCTGATAGGACGACCAAACACCTTGGTGTTCTCCTCACAGCGCCTCAGGCCCTCCTCATTAATAGACAGCACCTGCAACATCACATTGAAACAACAGCGCTCTCACTGAATGCCACACCAGACACAGGAACATAAACAGCATATTTATGTAGGTCATCAATTGAATCCACCCCCTTTAGGTGATTAACCTGTAATCTAACCGTGGTCTGACCTATAAACGTAATGACTTCTGTAGGGAACTGAACCGAAACTGTGGCTTTGGTTACGTACGTGTCTGAGCAGAGACTCCTCTCCGAGAGCGCGCACCAGGCCTTTGGTGTCCATGTGGCCTAGCCTCAGGATGTACAGAGGACGACCGTCTAATAAAGTAAAACAAATATTTACATGAACCATCACTGTGTTTACATTCTAAACAAAGTAAGTGGGAAGGTCTGCGTTGCGTGGCACCATAAGTAAATGTGTGTTCTGAGAAATGGTTTATTGTTCTGTTCATGTTAAACCCAATCTTCTCTGGCAGCGTGAGATGGCGTGAAGGAAAACTATTCCAGCCAACTAAATAGCTTGAATGGGTTCATTTACTTTTAAAAGTCAGAGGCTTACAGCAGTAGGTTGTTCAGGATGACTGAACAAATACCATCTTGATGAAAACATGCTGCTGTAAAGAAAGGTTGTTTGCATAAGAGCAGCCTGCTGCATGTGAAGGTTTGTACGCGGGTCGACTTCGGGTGAGGCTCTACGTGGAAACGTACCTCTGTCGTGGTGGTGCCAGCCGCCAGTGTAGTAGTCCTGAAGAACCTGCGGAGGGCTCCAGGTCTCCAGCAGGTAGTCCACCTGGTGCTGCTTCCTCCACGTCAGAGACTGGCACAGGATCTCCCGGGCCTTGTCCATGTTGAAGTCTCTGGCCCGCAGGAAGCGCAGAATGTGTTCGTCTTTAGGGATCTACAGGAAGCAAAAAAAAAAAAAAAAAGTTAGGTTTGTGGTAAGTTACCAGAAGGTGACCGACGACTACACTCTTCCACTTAATTACAGAAAATACCTTTCCCTTGTGGGTTTCCTGAAGCCATTTGCGAAGTCTTATGAGACAGCTCTCCTGCAGAGGCGTCAGGTCGCCAAGGTAACGTTTGATGTAATCTGCATCCAGTTTATCTGCAACAAAATGCTCCAAATTAACACAATTTCTCTAAACAGATCTTCACATCGCTGTACGGAAAAAATATAACCCACTCTTTTGCAGACATGGCTGACAATGTTAATGTGTGTCATAATATACATCTTCTTAAAAACATGTTTTTCATTCACATTTGTAATAGCCTAAAAACCTTCTACCTCAACTTATTTCAGTGCTGACCACTTAAACTGAGTTTCCTTTTTTTCTTTAAAAAACAGCCGCTACTCTAAATTAAGCAGCAGAGAGTGTCCAGATGAATTTATTGGAGGAAACACACCTTCAGGTGTACCAGCCAGGATCTCCACCAGGCTGTCGGCCTGAGGAGCTCCACTATCCTGCTTTGCCTCCTGTGAGGCACCATCTTTGGTGTCAGCAGGCTGCGAGGCGGAGACAGCGGGCGCGCTGGGGTGCTGGAGTTCAGGCGGGCTGGCGGAGAGACTGTTTGGCGCAGGGAGAGCAGGAGAAACGGAGGAACAGGTCCAGCGGGGAACATGAGTGACGCCCTCACTCTCCAGCTCCCTTAGGTAGAACTCAATGATTTCCTTTCCCTGTCAGGAATGCAAGTAAATTATGGTGAAATCATTGCCAATATATTCACATGAATCAATTGAAATCACATAAAACTAAGAAGGTTTTTAACTACGTATTGCATTTGTAAACTAGAGTCACCGTGATATTTGCAGAGTTCGCACACTTTTCTCACAGTAAAATTTCTGCAATTTTCAGGCATTATTAAGGTAAGTTTTAATTACATATCATTTAATACTGTTATTAATGTAAAATCCCCCAATATCAATAACGATGTTTAACGTACCAAATATAAGACGACCTTTATTTCAATTACACATATCATGTTCTATGCAATAACCATAACGATCTGACTGTTTCTGCACTCACAGGTTTGAGAAAGGGAATATAAAAATCTATGCCATGATGGGATGCACCCCACACACACCTTGTTGATACTACTGGCATACTGCTTCATGGCGATCTTTTCCACGGTGCTCTCGAAGCCAAAGAAGGACTTGATGTCCAAACTGGCCGTTTGTTCGAAACATGTCCAGCCCTCGTTCTCTGGGTGGACCTGCAACATCACACACAAAGACATTACTGTAACCTCAACTGTGTAACCACACAGTAAAAAAAAAAAAAAAAAAAAAGGCTATTGTTACCATAGTAACCACACAAGAGGATGACGCACAAAGGGAGCAAATTTCACATTGCGTAAACTGAGTGGGAGTATGTGTGTCAGTCTGTTTGGGTAAATTTAGACAGTAATTTACACATGAGCTGTTTGGATTCAAGTGGGATGAAAACATAAATTTAGAAAAAAACTGATGATTATGGAGAATGATGTAAAGGCTGTACCAGGCAAGGAGAAAAACTCTGACTCACTGTCAGGCAGTACCCACTTCCCTGGTGAATAATCTATAATCCTCTGTCCATCACTAGTACATTAATTAAAAAAAACTGAGTCTAACATGAAGATTACATTAAAGCACTTAAGGCTGTTTTTAAAGGAATAAATATAAAACTTCACTGTAGATTGACTGCAGATATTCGGTACATTTTAGGAATCTGTAGGAACCATATGAAGGAAACAAATAGCAAAGCAAAGGAGGTAGAAAAAAAAAGAGTGGGGAAAACAAAGATGGAAAGTAGAAAGTAGGAAAAGACGAGGACAATGGGGGAAATAAAAAGGGAACGAAGGATAATGCATTCAAAACATTAAGTAATAATGTGTGGATAAAGAAATGAATCATGTTATTTTCCACACTTATCCAGAACTGGAAAATACAGAAATCAAAAATGCCATACTTTTTTACACTGTATGTTCCCTGATCCTGGTGGCAAAACGGTGGCAGCTTCATCGCCTTGAGTACTAAAATATTTCAGGTCCATTAGCTGCCTAACTGAGCTGCCCTTCCTGGTTACTGTTACCACAGAGTGATGCAGCACACTGCAAGAACCTCTGTGAGGCTTTGGACCTAAAATTAGCCTTTTGCTTGGTTGGAAGCTAATACGATAAGCTTGACCTCATTAACTCATAGCATAACCACACATGAAGAGACAGATCTGGAGTTAGATCCAAGCACACTGACTGCAGGAGAGGGAGAGGAGGAAGAGATGCTGACAGTGGCATGTGGCAAGTTTAATTCAAGTCTGAATTACTCCCGCTTCTAAGACATAGCATGCACACAGAGCGGATTTCTGTACAACAGCACAGCTTTAAGATACTGACTGAGTAGCAGCAGGTCTCGTGGACAACGACCCTGTTGGAAAACGTCTCATTGTGAGACTCAATATGCAAAGTCCTCTCCTTTCTGTTCAGAGTGTTTTTCTGGCTGAAGTACACGTAGTCCACACCAGCAATCTGCGAACCACAGAAAACAACTCCTGTTACTTTCAAAGCAACGGCGTGTCGTGATAAAAAGGTTGTAAATGTGGCTGAAGAGTAAAAGTATATTTCACCCTTTTAAGAAGCCGTGGCGCATCGACATCCAGGGCACAGCGCCGCTCGATCCTGTGGGTGGAGCCGTCCTCGCTCATCTCCTCATTCACCACGTCACTGTTGACAAACATGGGGATGAGGTGGCAGGTGGGGAAGCGGCGCTCATAGGCCTGTAGGCGGAAGGGGAAAAAAAAAAAAAAAAACGCAGGATGAATAGTTTGGCACAGAATTTCTTTATGGTAATTTCAGGTTTCAAGTTTCTTTCCAGTGAATGCAGCAAAAACAAAGCATAACCAGTTCCAGCTAGTTTGTCATCTTGTGTGTTTACTGCGCAACAAGTTGGAAATATTACAACGGCAGGAATCCCTCTAGAAAGAGCTTCATATTAGATGCACCTCTATTAGCTAGTTTAAAACTAAAATGCTTTTAAGTGGCTCAAGCCAAAGTTACGTCCCCATATCTATTGAAAACAATGCAAGTAATCTTTAAAAATGTACAAACACCAAGATTGGACTAAACTTAAGAGCAAAAGAACAACGAAAATTGTACTACAAAAACAAATGAATAAAGTTAAAAACAAAAGCGGTTAAACTTAATGGGAAAAATTCAGTCTTTATTTCCCTGTGATTTGCATTTTAAACACATTTTAAACTCTAGTGCACACTGCACTTGGATGCTTTTCCCCAACAACATGAGGAAAAAAAAAAAAAAAAACTTTGATGGTTCATCAAAAAACTTGGATCTGATCGTTATGGTTTCATACCAGGAATGTCTGAATAGCAAGCAGGTTTTTGATTAGTCACATCATCCTCAAAACCTCGGGTGGAGCTATCCAGAACTGATAACGCTTTTTTTTGTTTTTTTTCTTTCTTGTTTTTAAATGCGTTGCTATTAAATTTCACCTCGACTGCATGATGTGAATATAAATTGTGCTGAACCCTTGCACTCAAACCAGACAGTACATTTCAGAATGTTTGAGAACAAGTTTGCAAAACAGATTTTCGTCAGAGACAACATGAGGAACAAAAGGGTATGTTGACAACTTTATCATATTATTTGAGCTAAACAAAGAAGAGCATTCTTTAACGAGTGGAGCAACCAAAATATTACATATAGGCCAGGCCATTCAGATGTAGGTTGAGAATGGTGAGCAGCAGATGGCTGCATTTTTGTTCCGTGTTGCTGCCAGGCCACTGCCCACTGAATAAATGAATGCTGAGCTCTGTTTTTCAAGCTCTGATGCCCTGGAACACCGGGGCGTTCAGCTTTGTTCTGCCATCAACACAACAGCCCGAACTGTAAACTTCAGCTTCACCCATCACAAACAGGCATATGCCAATAACACACTCACCACAAATGACATGCTTTTACAGAAATACGACAAAGGCTTTTTTCACTCTTCAGCAATAAAACGCAAAAAGCTTACTTGACATCAGATAGGTAATTACCAACCACCAGCAAAACAGTGTTGGTGCTCTGCTCTGCTTATGATAAATCTAAGAAAAGTAAAATAGAAGCAATGCAACAGAGAAAAATCGGATAGTGACTGAAATCTTATTTTCCGTTTGATCGGCCCCAATCAGTCACTGGAAAGTCTAAAAACTTTTTTCCAAAATTAGTGAACGCACCATAGTCGAGTGCTAAAAAAGTCCCCGTGGCTTCAACAACAGGCTGTTAACGAAAAGAGGAAACCGGTTTTAGTATCACTTAAATGTTTAAACAAAGCCAGAGATAACACAGACAATGTGAGATGCCATTTAAAAGAGAAACTATTTTCTATGAGATGTTAAGACATGTCTGTTGTTCATTCAGGCTGTGACAAAGTAACAGAAAGAGACTTTCCATAGGTAACAGGAAGGCTGAACAGAAAGTACAGCTGCTCTGCTGGAATGTTTGGAAATGTTGGCAGCCTTTTGCAAATGTTAAAGTAAGGATTTTGATTCTCTTTTTTCCAAAGAGGATGCTTTTTTGGTGAAGCTTGCTACTAAATGTAAAATGTTAAAGATAGTTCAAAATGTTTAACTAGTTTGTCTTTGTTTTGAAATAATATGAAAACCCCATTTCAAAGCAACAGCTCAGTTAAATGTACAATTTCCTCAGATCCAAATATGGTGTTGATATATGATAATTGAGGCTATAAAAATAATGTTCTCGTATAGGAAGTAGAAATATGTCAGTGATGAACTTCATAGAAATAATCAAAATGGCCATTTTATACTAAGTATGCATTATAAACTTACATTCCACATCTTTGATAGTCATTGGGTCAAACTACTCTTGGATTGTGTCAGCACAAAAAGAAGAAAATCTATTAAACCAAAATCTTTTATATGCAGTAATAAAGGTATTTCAGTGCATTAAAAAAAAAGTATGAGAACATGAATCTCCCGTCTCCACAGTGATGGGATTTGTTGGCCAAGTTATGAGTAACCTCGCCTGGAATTTGGATGGAGAACGTGTGTGCTTTCCAGAGACGGCCGAGGGGAAAAAACAAAACAATGCATCATATCTCGATTTCTTCCTGCAAAAACACAACTGTTTTCCCTCTGGACAATAAAGTAAATTAGTAAAGGCCATGAGTCTGGAAAAAATAACTTGCTCTGCACAGGAAGGGAGATTCAGGAAATTCATGAGCTCCAAAAACAAAGGGACAATGAAAATCGAGGCCGGACGGTGCTGCAAGGCAAATGCAAATGGGTCTAGAGTTCTATCTGGCAAAGAAATACAAAGGCTGGGAAAGAGTCCAGCACATTCGCCATCTTCAAACTATGTCAGTGGGGAAAAATAGGTTAAATATAGATGAAAGCACATTTCTAACACATTTTAAAAACGACTTTTGTTTTTAGTAATGGCTTGAAAATAATTTTGAAGAAAAATTTCCACTTTGGCGGACAAAAAAAAGTTTTATATCTTATCAAATATTTAAGGACACTTTCCAGGGAGAAAGACCAAACTTTCACTTGTTTTTGAGTAGTGTGGATTCACAGTTACGTTGTACTTGTTTATACGAAACCAAAATTAATTAAATTAATGCACTGCTAAAAAAAAAAAAAAAAAAACAACACCCGCCCAAAGTAACCTAACAGCTGGGATGCAATGTTTTTCTAATTTAACGCCTCTGCAGAAACATACCAGAGTGCAAGCTGCAACAAGCATTTACTGACTGCATTTAAAATGTTCCAGTGAAATTACTTCATTTAGCTGGAACATGAACTCTAGTTGTGCAGCTAATAGAAAACAAACAAGATCAAGCGCTAGCCCACGTTCAGTTTTAATTATGCTTTGCCAGTACATATTGAAAATATACATTTAACCCACCCCACCAAAAACACACCTGATGCTGACCCTACAAAACATTGATCAAATGCAATCGCAATTACAGTATGACCACTGACAGCTTTACATCTACACCTAATTAAATAAAAGCTTCAGTTTATCAGGTGTACACTTAACCGCAATAAAAGTCCAAAAAGTAGTAAGAAAGCAACATGGATGTTAAGATTAGTTACTGATATCTTATTTTTTATGCTTTATAAAATCCAGTCACCTAGAGAAAGAGTAACTACCGACAGTCCTGTCCTCCAAAAAGATATGTCACTGTGTTGTGTTAAAATAAAATAAAAAAGTTACACGAACAATGTATTGAAGATCTGTTACTGGTGGAAGGGCCTTGGATAAATCCAATAATGTATTTATTAGTTATTTGTTGCATAGATGTGCACAAAGAAACCATATTTCTATGCAAAGTTGCTTGATTGCGAAAACATTAGGTATTCTCACCATAACATTTAACAATGCCAGCGAACGTTTTACCAATAAAGTGGCTGCAGTAAAAATGTTCTGAAAAAGCAACAGTAACGTGGAGACAAACAAAAGAAAATCTTTAAAAAATTAAAAAAAAAGACACTGCGTCTCAAAAAAAGATCCCTTGCTGAACCAACCAATTTTTTTCTTCCCAACTAATAAGTGAAAATGTAAAAAGATGTGACAGAGTTTTGTCCCCACAGGTCTCACACAGCTGCTTTTCTTGGAATCAGAGCTATATCTCTGAGGCTTATGAAAACTGTTGTATAACAAAAACAGCCGCCACACATAGGTCAGTTTAAGCTATTATTAAGTCGTGTCAGCTTGTAGGGGAAATGGGAACATTTAGATAGGGGGGACGTTTATGATGAAAATACAGGAAGAGAACAGCTCAGCGATCATCAGAAAAACAAACCAGCAAAGCAGTACAGAAACACTGAAAGGGCAGCGGTAGAGTGTGGCTGGCTTTCCTTCAAGAAAATTCACAAGAAGAGGAAACGACAACTTCCCTCGGACAAAAACTGGGTCATCTGAGTGAAGAATGCAGGCATCTGCCACCAAATGCTCTTTAAGAGACCCAACTGTCATCCTATTCAACTATAGTTAAATATCAAACACTGTTTGACTAATAAAAACAAAAAATACTTCTATACGGTTTATATAAATCTCATATTTCAAAACGCTACACTTTTCCAGACTAGGCTTTCTAGAGTTTTGGATTTGGATTTCAAAAACCCCCCATGCTCCCACACAAAAAATAAAAAAGCAACATCATTGTTTTGACATCTTACATGAACGCAGATTAGAACAATGGGTCCACTTTAAAACAGACGTTAATCGAGAGGCCTGAAGGATTTGATCTGGCAAACCACATTATAGCTCGTCTACAAACACATTCATTTAAACAGCTTTTTCAGAAATTCAAATATTGATGCTTTAGATAATGTAAAATAAAAATACCGAATAAGTCAGAACACTATCCATTTTCTATACTACATTTTCATCTTTCTATATTTATCCAGACTATGAAAACAATCAAATTCTATTCATTTCCAGGTTAGGACTTTACAGAAACTCTGCAGTTACCTGTCAATAACTAAAATAAAGCCACATTTTTGGTGTCAGTGATGCTGCTCATTGAGATCCACATATAAAAGGGCTCAATAGATATTATGCAATATTACCACCATTGACGCAAGATACAACCAACAAGTCTCTTTCACTGCAGGTCATTGACAGAAGCATGACGTCAATTAGCCTGTTTTTGGTGACTAAAATCATTACGGCCTACCAACCAGCACCTCAGGCAGCTCTGGGCCCTGACCAATCATTATGCAGGTTGACACATTAGACAACCCTAATTTTGTTTTGGAGGCATCTGCCATATGAAATATAAGTTAATGACTTGTCTGGTCTTTGATATTAATAAATTTGCATCTGGACAAGAGGCGACATTTATGAAGGACACAAATGTGCATAAAACAAAACCTTTGTTGATTTAACATAATGTAAAGATGATTGGATACAGAATACAACATACACAATCCTGAAAACAATTAAAAGGGGACAAAAATTAGAAAGGAGGTTGCTTGAACGTCTGCAGAAATGCTACAGTAAACACACAGGGTGAAATTACAGGGAAACAACTTGCTGGAACTGAGACAAGTGATCCTTGTTCGCTTGGAAGAAGTTCTTCCTTCTTTCAATTAGCAGGAATTAGTTTACTGGTTTTATACCGTAAGAGTGGAGGAAAATACCTTCCTGATGTTACTTTTCCTAACAGTTGTCAGTCATGCTCATACTAATGTGAACAGTACATATTTTTTATTTAATTTCCAACTATATACAGTGAAGCTTAATGCTTCACAAAAACTCAGCCTGACAAAACAGCCTGAATCTTTAAGCCCTACATCTGTCAACCTTAACATTTAAATATGCAGTAAATGGAGAAAGATCAGATGTCATAGCCTTAAAAGCACATTGGTCATTTCCTAAACAGTCCGAGTAATGCTAGGCATTTACATACCAGACAAAGAATAATATATTAAAACTGATATTTACATTAAAACATGTTCATATCAAATGTAAATGTTTATGCAGAAGATTGCCAAACATTTACAAGGAACATAATTCTCTATAACTTCTAATCAGAAACCACAGACATCTGGTGAGTTAGGCTTTTCAACAATGTTAGTTTCACATATCTCACGTTACCATTTGCATGAAAATAAACAAAGCAAGAGCCAGTCATGTGATACAAAGTAAATAAAAAAAAGCCTCACAGGAGAACAAAGAGAAAAGCTCTTATGTCCTAGGTCTCAATCCTTGACCAACCAGTTAAACAACCTTAGACCACCAAAACATAGACTTTTGCTTAAAGTCTATGTTGACAAAATGCTAATCCTCTCTATTTAAGATTGTTTTATAAGACTATTTTACCTGCTGTCAAACATTAAAACTTTTAATCCAAAAATAGTATACCAAATTATAGAATGTAAAGGGACGGAATCTAAAAAATAATTTTTTTTCTCTCAAAATCATCACCTCTCTCAGCCAAGGCGTAGACTTGATTGGAAGTAGGAGAGAGAACAAAAACCTGACTTTAGGAATAAAACAAAAGCGCTTTTGGTCTCTGCATGCCGCACTACCCACTGCTCCTTTTTCGGAGAGCTCAGTGGGATTCGTAATTGTATGACTGCCTAGAACCACCAACTTGGATAAATGCAGGAACAACATGCCAAGCAGGCAGAACGTCTATGTGGGTACCTCAAGTGCCAGGCAGCCCAAATAAGCGTCAATAGTTATAGATGTGTAGCCATAAACTACGAGGGCTATCTGTCAGAAATCAGTACGTGTGCACCACGTAACCTTTAAATCTGTGAGTTCCTTAAGCAGTTCAACTAAAGCTGACCATAATCAGCTTCATACACTTCATTTTGGAGTTTTTTTTGTATAAAAAATCGTCTGAGTTCTGTGAATATTGCTGGACAGAAGGAAATCTATGGGATGTGTCATTTTGGCTTTCAACTGAACTAAACGCCAAACCCAATTGTTTCAAGTGATAAACCAGCCCCAAAATATAAGGGAAAAAACAAAACAAAACAAAACAAAAAAAAAACTGCAGCAATCAAAGAATGCATCTCCATTTTCTCCGAGTGACATTCAGCTGCTGCTTAACACTGAGTCACTATCCACTGACTCAGTATAGAAGGACTGCAGTGTGAAACCACACTAAAGGGTCAGTTGTATAAGAATATGTGCGCACACACTCCGTTCTCTAACAGAGAGAAGCAGACTTGGGGCGGGGGGAGGGGAACCACTGAGGCAGCATCTCGACCTTGCAGCAGCAAAGAGGGTGAATGAGTGTCTCGGTGATCAGTGAATGAATTCAGCTGAAATTTTCCATTGGCTCCTGTAGTCACATGGTTGCTGAAGGAGCTTGCTGTGTGATGAGCCTCCCGCTCCCCTCCAGCAGGCCATAACTGCGGACTGTTTTTGGCAATCATCATCTGACAAGGTAAATGAATTAGACACTGCAGGAAAGGCTCTGGCGCTCTAATTCAGAGGAGTGGATGAATTATCTAAAGTAAAAACAGTCATGCAAAATGAAGGGAAAGTCAAGGAATAAAGGCACATTTAAATAAGGAATCATTCACTAAAGCAGACTCAGATAATGTCCTGTCTCTCATTAGAAGCTCTTTCTGAATACTTACACATTTCACTTCATCAGATTGTTCACTTCTTAATTGATGCGTTACCATGACATTAAAAAAATTACCCCGTTTCACAATTGAAGCAAGTAAAATATGAAGGAGAGCAATCGATTGTGCAAGTAGAAAATTCGGGATGAGAGTCCGATAAGCGTTGAGAATCACAGACCTGCCGACAGCTCAGACGAGGATTAAAACAAGAGAATAAAGCCTGGGATGCCACTGCAGCAGAGAATTGGGCTGGAAAAGCTTTAAGCAGACCTGGCCGTATGTGGGTCAGGACATGGTGGGACACGATGTCATCCTGGCAGAGCCACTTCGCACAGAGCCAGGCCAGACAAAAGAGAAGGGGGACATTGGAATGAGCCCAGAATTAAAACTTTGTGGCAAACATGATGCAACGTCTCCTGAGTTCACATTTCTAAAAATCGAGCTACAAATGAAGTATACAATAAATTGCTAGAGAAAGAAGAGGATGTTTCCTACTTACAAGACCTAACAGGTTAAACTCAGCCAAATCAACTCCTCCGATCTGGTCATGCAGAATGCATCAAAACGTGAGCACTCTTATCAGCAGGACGAGCTTAAGTTTCATCATTTAACTAAGCAAAGCAGATAATGACGTGTCTGCAGCACATGTGAATTACCTGACGGAAATGTTTTTATTTTCTCCTGGCACGAAGGAGGTTAAAGAATATAGAATTTACTTTATAAAGGAGAGGCTCAGAAATGCTGGTGCAATAGGGCAAAATAAACCCCACTGAGTTACACAAACACATTGAGCAACACAGGACCTCATTAACACATCTTTGGTAACAGTCAATTTATACAGCAAGGAAGCAGGTCCAAGTCTGCCTTTCTGCAACATTCACCTTAATTCAAATTCTTTATTCTGGTTATTTAGGAGCCTTGCACAAAAAAGAAGAATAATGTTCACCCACACGTGTTATGGAAAAATAATCTGCCATCTTGTCATTCGTGCATCGCTTCAGGAATCCATGATACTTTAAGATTACATTACGAAGATAATCCAAGCTAAAATGTTTTGGTTGCTCCGACATATTTGCAACCAGGAAGGAAATGTTTTCTCTTGCTGAATCTGCATAAAGCCCAGCAGACAGTACACCCACTTTGCACATTCTGTTCCCTTTCATCCAGCTGAACGTGTGCAGATCGAAGGCAGAACCAGAATACTTTGTCCCTTGCGGATTTGTTAGAAATGTGTTACCAGGAGCAGGTTAGCCAGTTGGCCCAACACTGGGCTGCAGCATGAATATAAACTAGCTTTAGGAGACAAGTCAGAGCTAGTTACTGTGCTTCAAATACAACAGTTTGAAGAGAGTGGATGAACATGTCTTCAGTTTATAGTTTCCTCACTCCTCTTGTGGTTATTTAAGCCCTTTGTGTGTCGACGTGCCCTAAAAGCTAATGTCCCTGCAGGCCAACGACAACAACAGGGGTGTTGTGTCAAGCTTTTGACATTCCACTGCGACTCCCCGAGGACTGCCTGGACGTTCTGACACTGGACTGCAGCGATAATGGCCGCCACAGGACTGACTACATTTCCTGTTATTGAGATGCAGCAACAAGAAAAGGAGGGTCTGCTGTAGCTTAGGTTATGAAAGACGCTGCTAATGTACTTCTTCTATTTCATTTTAAGAACAAAATATAACTCTTGTCAAGAAAAAAAAAAAAACATAGTGCAGATTGTTGCTTGTTAGTTACTTAGGTACTCCAGAGAAACATGCTCAGTTGTAACAGGTTTTGGTTTGATTGGATTGTAGATTTAACTAAAATGTTGCTGACTCTGCTGCAAAAGTTGACTTCTCAAATAAGAAGTTTTTCTAAGTGGTTAAAGATTACTGCACAATTTGACTAGCAGACATCACATTTTCAGTGAATCGGTACTTACAAACTAATAAAGATAATAATATGATAACTCTTGATTTAAAAAAAAAAACAACATCTGTAAAATTCAATGGAATACTCAAAATTTGCAATTAACCCTAATTTTTGCATTAGATAGTTTAATAGTATATTTTGGTAGGCTTAAAGCACAGATAATCATTCTGTTTCAGTGTTGCATTATATGTTTTTTCTTGAGCTGGTGTGTCTAACTTGTTGCAACGAAGAAATTAAGCTCATGAAACTATCTGAACCAACGTTCTTGTGCCAAGAATGCCGTCGGCACTAAGTGTACCAAGAATACCAGGCTCCAAGAGGGAACGTTGTAAAGCAGCAAAACAAAAACATCTGAAGGGCATCTGGGATCCAAGTCTCGCTTGTGCAAGAGGTCACTAGAGCTTATGGCAGTTGTGGCCAGAGGTTGAAAAACTTTGATAGCACCTGTCATTGAGCAAAGTGCCTCCTCAGGGTCGAGTGACAGACTGCTGCATTTCAACTAGACAAAGACATTCAGCGATTAGACATACTAGGCATGTAGAGTAAGGCTGTTGTAAACGAATATTTTAGTAATCGAGTAATCTATTGATTATTCTTACGATTAATTGGATAAAAAAAAGATAAAATAAAACATTGGTAAATCTAACATAACAGCAGTGTTACTATCGCATATCAACATTAGTCCAATTTTTCACATTTGAGCTTCTCTAACAGTTACTTTTCTGTAGTTTAGAAAATTAACCTGTAACAATAATAGC
>CAEGAE010028634.1:0-13560 GCA_903067095.1 Girardinus metallicus | reverse complement strand
TTATTTTTGTCAGATGGTGTTGACAAAGTTCTGGGTCAGGCCCATTAAAAATGTAATTTTCAAAAAAATGTTGCAACTGGGAGCCTGCACCTTAGCAGCTTAACTTTTCCAAAACATTATATGTCATATATGAATACATAAGGAATAACTTGAGGAGTAGCTAAAAAAATTGAGGGAAAATTTAAACCCATTTTGTCCCTCTTCTGAAGAATCACTACGCGTTTCCTCAGATATAATCCAGCCGCTGTATTCCAGAGCATTTACTGTATTTACTGTAGGCTATGAAGAGCAGTGGTGTGTAACTCCTTCAGCATTGTTTGTACTACAAGCTGCTGCCTCCAAGTAATCAGCTAATTCTTCCTTCACCATGCCAAATGTAAAGAGATCAATTAGGAATGCAGGATAGCTTTTTTTCTTTAATAAATACTTATGTGCAATAATGACCCATCTCATCATCTAAGCCTTGGTTTGAATTGATTTCTGACAAACAGCATTAAAGGGTTCAGGGTAAATAAAACATCTGTTCACTGAGCTGGCAATGGCTGCATTGGAAACACGTGTGTACTGTTTTATGAAAAATAAACCCAGACATGGAACCTTTGCAGAGCTTGCTTGAATTCAGACATGCGCTCAGACGTGCTGCGCCCGGGTCGGCATCACCGCTCTTTAAATGCCGCGCACAGGAAGTGTGGAGCCAGAGTGGGTAAACCCTGCTGACTGTTCTCCGACAGACTTTTTTCGCCCACCAACATGAGTCATGGAGCGTTGTCCATCCAGGCAGCCGTCTCGCTCTCTCTGTCTCTCTGTCAGCCAGCTGTGAGTGGCTGTTTTCAGCTGTGTGAACGTTAAAGAGCAGCTGTAAGCGGCGGCGGCCCCCTCCCTCCCTCCCTCCCTCTTTGCTTCGGAGGCGGCTCTGTGTGTGCGTTTCCTGTGGGGGAACATCCAGGTCGGGCACCAGGGACGAGCATGGCAGGTATTTTGACAAGCCCAGCCAATTGTGCATCAATATGAAATTCCCCCAGCCTGTTACTATGGTAACAGTGAGTCTTGGTTGTAGTGGCCTGCAGTGCCAGGTCTCTCTCTCTCTCTCTCTCTCTCTCTCACACGTACTGAGCAGCATAGTGTCTTAATGATGTTTCACCAACTCGCCCACTCACCACCAGTCACAATAAGCCTCGCAGAAAGTCTGCAGCCACGAACAGCAGACAGGAGAGAAATGCTGCTTCAACTCTGGAGTGGAAGGTTTTTTTTTTGATGTAGAGTAAAAAAATAAAAATAAAAATTTTCTTAATTTGATTTCAGTTGCAGCAGAAGATGAATCTAAAAGAAAAAAGTGGGATTCTATGATTCAAAATGTCTTATTTGCAACAAATGAATGGAAATGGCAGCTTCAATCTGATTGAAGCTGGAACCACTGGCTCCATGTGGGTCCAGTTTATTAACTAATGCTCTGCCATATTTCATAATTTATGGAGTTTTATGACTTTTATATCAGTTTGCGTTAAGTTTTTGTACTGTGGAAGCTTATTCAATTTAAAATGGAAATACAACGCTGGATTTATTACATTTCACTGACTAGTTTTTTAAAAGGAGCAAAGAATAGATTTGTCGTCGACAACCTCTTTACATAAATTCATTTTCCATCAGATTTAATTAAACAACTTGGGCATAAAATTGATAATTTATCTGCATATTGATTAACTTCACACCCATTACTGACGCTTGATGCTCTCTGAAGGAGCAAATGAAAGCTGAAGTAGAATGTTTCATAAGTCTATCAGTCACAGTTTTATTTACAAAAAAAAAAAAAAAAAAAGTTGAGTGGGATTGAGTTGCCAGGGCAACATGTTCTCTGATCCACTGCAGCAGTACCGTGGTGATGTTTCAGGTGTTTCCCTTCCACAGTCCGTCCCCAAACCAGCAGCTTTCGTCTGAGCCACACACTGACAACATGTCCGCTCACTTTACTCAACGTGCGTCTCCGTTATGATTGCCACTACGTTTGGCTCCATGTAAATCAACAGAGGAGAAGACGGGCGGCGGTGGAGCCTCGACAGCAGTTGGCTCTGAGGGTTCATTCCACCTCCTCAGCACTTCTCAACCAGGAAAAAAAAATAAAAACAAAACCAAACCCGCTTCTATTTGCAAACGATTTAACCGTTTCTTTCACACACTGACACATAAATGAGTGTGAATTAGAAAACGCTCCCATCTTGTCACACTGGATGCCTTACAGCAGGAGAAAAAGACACTCACTCAGCATTGTAATGAAACTAGACTTTACCAGTTTGTCAGATCAGTGGGTACAGCGTAGAACAAGAATCACAAAAGTGCACAAGAGGCATCGGTTCAACAGGAAGAATCGTTCCGATTCAGGTGAGTTACGAACAAGGAGGGGAAAAAAAAAAAAAAAAAGTCAATTTGATAAATATCTCAGTGTTATGACAAAATCAAGAGTCATGAAAAACAGTCTTGTGTAATAATATTACAAGGTAAATATTTAAATTTGATTGCAAACATATGGTCTCAAATTAGACTTCCCAAAAGCAGCTGCAACACAGTCCTTTATTATGAAAACCTTTAAATCTGCAGAGTTTGTCCTCATCACACATTATCCTACATCTGGAAAGCAGATCAAGATTTATAAACTTCGTCTGGAAACACTAGTTGTAGAGAGGCACCAAAAATAAACATACAAGTAAGACTAGAAGCGAAGTCAACAGGGTTTTTAGTGAAAAGGCTCATTCCAACCAATTGTTTAGTGAACGTTATTCACCCGTCAAGCAGCACCATATCCCCTCCTCCAGGAAAATAAAAATAACCACCACCATAACAAAAACTAATGTGAAGGAAGCACAAACAACCCTGGACACACAGGTCTGTTAACACTAATGCGCACACAAAACGGCCCTTGAACACAACACTCGGGGTGGGATCGGGGTTACTATCATGTCAGATGCTTATCGAAGGAAAGGTCCTGAGTTTTCCTTCTTTTATGGAAACATCATCAAAAGGCTCTCGACTAGAAACTTCCAGAGTCTTTTTAAAAGGATGATCTGTTTTCCTCTTAAGGTTATTTAATGGAGATCAGTTGTCGTTATGGTGATGGTCATTAGTTGGCCTGTTTTCCTTTCCAGGGAGAATTAAACTTACCTGGAGGCACTTTGTGTCACGGCCATTTATTATATATCTGCATATAATTTAATATATACAAACTGTCTTCTAACACACCTGAGATACATAAGAGGCAGCAGCAAGGACAGTCTGTAGAGGGACTTAAACGTTAAATCTGAAGGGGTTGGGGGAGAAACAGCTATTTCCACTAATTATTACATTAATTATGCCTTCTCTTTTTGTTCATTTTAGCCCTTTTAAGTCCCCGCTTCTACCTTAAGCTCACCAGGCTCATGTAGAAGTTTTACAGCCTTCAGAAAAGAGACAAATGGACAGAATCTAAGAACCCACCACCAGCTTTTTAAAGCCGCTTTCCCCCCACAGAAGCGGATAAGTAAGCTCAAAGTGCGACTCTCTGTAGTCACAAAGCCAGTACACAAAATGGAGCCATTTTGTGGGACTTGCTTGCCTTCTTTTTCCTTTTTTGTTTGTTTTAAGTCTGCCAACATCTCTCTCTTTCTCTCACACACACGCGCACATCCACACCCACGCACCCCCCCCCACACACACAAGGTTGTTTATTACAAGCCAAAGCTGATAGATTCAGAGAAGACATCACTTTGGGGGAGTAGGTGCAGCATAGTTTCTGCCCTGAAGAGACATTTTAGTGAATCCTTCATGCCCGACCTCTCAGCTCTGCCACATTTCCTCTCAGTTATCAACACCGAGTTTGGAGAGTCCTTGTCTGAACTCGTGCAACTCATCCAGCTTTCCATCCAGAATATCCATGAACTTCTTCAGCTCGCCCTTCATGTTTCCTTGTTTCTGCCGACTGTCGTCGATGTCCATCTGAAGTCCCTCGAGTCTCCCCTCCAGCTCCTTGTTCTGTGATTCTGCTGCCTGCAGGGCAGATGATGGAAAGGTAGTTACAAAGGGGAAAAAAAAAAAAAGTCCAAATGTGACTCAAAGATCAGATCCGATTCAGAAGTAGACGGATTTCTTTGGTGTTCGGTTTTAGAGATGCCAAACGAAGAAACCGCTCGTGGGATGTTGCCCTTCAGTGCAGAGTGAAAAAAAGTTTTCATACCCCTCGAATTACAAACACAAACTTCAATATGTTTTATTGCAATTTTGTGTGATGGACTGACAAAGCAGTGCAGATATGTGGAGGGAAATCGAATATAGTTTTCCAAAGTGAAAATCTGAAAAGGTCAGGAGTATTTGCAAAAATCTTTTGGGATGCAGGCATTCCACATCCAGAGACCAAGATCAGAGAAAAATATCACATTAGTTATACAATCATCAGATTCACAATAGGTCTTAGGCCTGGACTTTGACTGGGCCACTCTAACATATGGACATTAATTGATCCAAATTATTCCACTGCAGCTCTGGCTGAATATTTATGGTTGTGGTCCTGCTGGAAGGTGAACCTGAACCCCAGTCTAACGTCTTTTCTCCGTCCAACGGGTTTTCTTCTGTCTGTGGCCAATACAATCAGATTTGTAAAACAAATTCCACTTTATAGTTACATAATCACCTTGACTTGGTCTAACTCATAATAGGTATGTCTTATTTAGAATGTGCAAATAAAATGACAGTAATGTGGTAAAATGTCCAGATGAGTTGGTAGAAATGTGAACTTATTAAAACTGACTCCTTCTCAGGCAACGTCACAATTCTATTAATATAGATAGATAAGTATCCCATTTATAAGCATTGTATCGATATACGTTCATTCATTCTGCTCTCCGGTTCTTTACTAATGAAGTACATTCAATAATGCGCCTAAAATATTCCTACGAGTAGCTCTAGTAGAAATAATAAATTTAACCATTTTCTTATACATAAAATCACAATAAAATACACTGAAGTTTGTAGTTCTACCATGACAAAATGTGAACGTGGTGTGAAAACGTTTCCAAGACAACGTGACGTCTTCTTCTCAATTCCCGAAATGCATGAATGAACACATGAATTTCCTTTTGATCTGAAAAGCAGAGTAGCAGGAGGGACTTGTGCTGAGAGTGCGAGGATGGTGGTGTAAATCAGGTTTTAAAACAGGCGACACATTAATGCCACAAATACTTTTGAAGGGAGGAGATTAAAATAGGGGGTGCCAAATGGGTTGTTCGTCTGCATGACTGCATCCTACAGCTGACTCCTGAAAGCCGATCTCCTCACGAGGGGGTCAGCTTTAAATAGAGGATCTCCACACTGACCTCCAGGAGGCAGACGCTTTATATTCACGCTTTTAAACTTTGATGCGTGAAAGGGATTTACTTTGTAAAGTAAGCCTGCCTCAGGTTTTGGTTTAAAGTTCAACAGACAGAGTTATTTGAGGAATCCAGTTATGGGTCGTGTCTGTTTGGATAACCGGTTAGATAATCTGCTCCAGCCATTATTCTTCACCCAGATGGCAGAATCCAGTCCTGGGGTAAAGTTTGTGATGTGAAACAACTACAGGAATGCCACTGTTGGCTTTACTCTCCTCCACGCAGCGACTGAAAAGCAGCACATTCGTGACAGTCTGGATGATCAATCCTGCTCCGAGTCAGCCAGCACAGGGTGAAATGAGCGTCAGCATCGATGTGGCGCGTGTTAGTCTTGGCACCAGCAGCCCATGCTGTCATTCACCGAGCCTGGCTCTTCTGGTTTTACAGAAAGTCCAGTTATCGCTGGAAGAAAAAAAAGCCTATTTCGACGCAAGCTCTTTGTTCTAAAGACCGACATGAGGCGGACCTGCATTGTTTTATGATTTCTCAAGACAAAGCAACTGGCACAGCCTACACACACACACACACATCTTCTGAAGTGTTGCAAGACTTGATCATTAAAGCTCTGTGAAAACCTCTAGAAGTGCTTCGTTTTCTTCACTAAACAGAAAACCCACTCCACCAGGAAACTAATGTATCCCTGAAAAGCTTTTTTTTTTTTTTTTTTTTTTTTTCCTCCTAAACAAAGATCCAATAATCCACTCAGCACTGCGCAGGGCACAGACCTTTATTAATAGATACAGTATCAACAATGTGCTGGTGAGACACGTGATAGGAATGTTGTGTCACCAGCCCCTGAGCTGAATGATGAATAGAAACTCGCTCTTCACCTCAAAGTGCCGTGTACGCCGTGTACGCCTTGCAGCGTCGCATCGGGATGTGTTCAAGGCCCCTCAGCTCCCCTTTTTATTCTGCTTCAAATTAAAGCTCGGAGAGGCAGCGGGATTGTCACCGAGAGCTTTAGACATACCTTCAGTTTTGCAGTGATGCTCTCACACTCTCCCATCAACTGAGGGATTATCTCCGCCTGCCTCCTCAGATTCTCCAACTCCTAGAAAGAAAGAAGAAAAAAAGTTGGTCAAAACCTAAAAAATAAAATAAAAAAATCATATCAGGCTGAAGTTAATCTGCATTAACTTCATTAACTTCAAAACATTAAGAATTTGTTTAGCATTTTGCCTGTTGCCAAACTGAAATGTGGAAATCTACAAACAATCCAATTAAGACATTTTGTTACAAAGTGCAAATACTGTAAAGTGTTTTACAGCCAAAATGAAAACTAGTACTAGAGTAGAAGATAAAAGGGTTACAATAATTCTGCACCAAAACCCTCATTTGTGTTGATTTCTCTTTCATTAGGGCTGAAACAAATGATCAGATTAATCAATTATTGAAATAATCGTCAACTAATTTAGTAATTGAGTCATTGTTGACTGGAGAATACAGACTCAAAACTGTACTAATAAAATTATGCGGTCAAGATGAAATAAAAAACACTTTGTAAATATGTCCTTTGTGAAATTCAAGTGGTCTAGTTTCAACTTCAAATTCTGTGGAAAATTTTTGTCACCTTTTTGCCATCCATTATTAAAAAAAAAATAAAAAAAAATTAGTCAACAGATCAGTATTGATGCCAAGTCAAGCAGAATTTGCTAATCTTTTCACACTTTGATGTTAAAAGTATTATTTTTTTGTAGCAGATTCATCATTTGCTACAAATGAAATGAAACGACTGCTGTGTTTTGGCATTTCAGGTAAAAAGATATATTCTATTTTGAACGGAATTGAATTGTTTGTTTGCAATTTTTTTTTTATGGATTTCTAATATTATATAAAAAAGGCTTAAATAAAAAATCTACAGAATGTACCAACTTTTTTACCTGATTAATCGTCAAAATTACAGGCAGCTTAATCAATAACTAAAATAATTGTTAGTTGCAGCCCTACGTTTCATGCATTATAAAAGCCAACAGTCAATCCTCTGTTGCTTCAATGCATTCCTCTTTATTCACAGCAATTCAGCCGGCAATAATTGCCCCAGTCTTTGGCGCAACCTGCGGCAGTTTTGTCCTTTTAGTTTCCATTTGGCCAGCGCAGAGGTCAGCACCACGGTGGGTCCTAAATAATTCATTGGCTTGTTTTTAATTGGAGGTAGTGACAGTGTGCATCTACAGAAGCTGGTGAGTCACTGTGCAGATGAGACTCGGAGGGCCGCCTGCTGCATCTCAACGCTCTGCAAACAGCAGAGCCTCCCTCTCTCCCAGCCCCCGGGGTCAGCGTTCCGAACATGATGGCCGATATAGCGCGGAGAAGAAATGCTGGAGCTCCCAGAGGGCCGCATATTTCACTTGTAATCTTTTAAAATAAGCCATCGCCTCTTTGAACTACTTTCCCTCCTGACAGGGTGAGAGATTCCCCGTCGTCCAAGCGAAGATGTATATGTTCTAATAATATTCCAGCTTCCAGGTCGTAAACTAGTATATTCCAGACGCAGTCTACCTCAGAGTCAGAGTAGAAGTGTCTCCTGGCAACATGACTCTTCATTTTATCCAGTTTTATAATAATAGGAGCTATAGAAATCAGCCCACACAGATGCCTGAGTCGCACACCTCTAGATTTAGAAAAACGTTTCTGAATTTGTCTAAAAACATTAAAGAAAATATTACGTTTGATGAACTTGAGCTATTCAAGTTAAAGTGAAACCAAATATTTACATAAATTTATTCTCATTGTCAAACATTCTCAGGTGACCTTGCAAGTCTTTGTAAGCTTCTGATAGGTTCATGCAGGTAATTAAAGCCACACCTATGGAAGAATTTTAAGGCACGCCTCAAACACACCGAGTCATCCTCTGACTTAAAGACAAAAATGTGAGCAAAGGTATCCGGAGAGACCCGTGACGTCAGAGCTGCCAATATTGGGGTTTTAACATATTACTAAGATGTGCTTCCTCAGAGTCAGTTTAATTTAAGAGGTACCACACTAACGTACCACAGATGTACCAGATCAAATCATACATTTAAAATATTTAAAAAAATTATGGTACAAACAGTTTTCATTTTCTATTGAAAACTTCAGTCACTGAGAAAATGTGTCACATTTGGAAATGCAAGTCATCCTAATTACATTTTCAGAACAAGCATAGATTAAAGTAGTCACAATATGGCTGAATTTGATATTGTCTACATTATTGTGGCTGAGTTGGCCAATGAAAATCTTTCAATCAAACCAGTTTAACAGAAAATGCTGCAATAAGGTCATCTATTAAACAGACACCCTTTTTTTTTTAATGTACCCAATTGTGTCATTCTTTTATAAATGCATAATTGGAACATTATACATTCCTGAAAGCAGAGAGAGCGAAGCACAGAAAAAAGGCACAGAAACATGTAATTAAATGAAACCGGGTTCACCAGTAACCTCTAATTTGCGTAAATATGTGTAGCCTACATACGTAATTACATTAGACTAATTACCTGTAAAAAAAAAAATGAAAGTCTAAAATCAGACCTACATATTTGTGCTTCCTTTGGGGGGAGGTTAGGGGAGAATATTCAACTGCAAAGTTGAGGTAAAACACAAAAGGAGCAGAAATCATAAAGTATAGTAACGATGAAACATAGTAAGCGACACTAATCAGAGCTACGGTGGCCCGCAAGCTGATAAAACCACTTGCACATTAAGCCACTCACACACTTAAGCTCTGAGAGACAATGTGTGGTTCCCAAGACATGTGCACTGAGACAAAGAGGCAGAGTAAAGGTCTGCATTTAGCTAGATAGACACCAATAAACAGCAGGGGGAAGAAAAGAACCATCACCTGTGATTTCTTATCCAGAGGTATAAAAACCTCCTGAGGGAACAGAGTGTTGCAGGATTAAGAGGTGGAGAGGAACCCTGAAAGCTGTGATTGCCTTCATACAAGGGGACTGAGTAAATCACAATGGTTTAAGTGGTAGTAAACCACTTGCTTTACAAGCTCTTAGAGAAAAGCCAGCTCTAGAGAGTGAGTCTGTTGTCTGAAGATGAATGTGCTGCAGTCTCACCTGCTCCTTCTCCTGCAGCTCTGCCTCCAGCTCCTTCACCCGAACGGTCAGCTGGGCGTTTTTCTGCTTTTCCTGATTGGCTTCGTTGCACTCGGACTCCAGTTCTGCAATCTGAACAAAGGAGGGAAAATTGAGCTCTCTTTTGTCTGCGGAAAGGTAGTTCAGCAGGGAGTACGGCAGACGTTTAGAGCATACACCCATTTATTATGCAGAAAGTGTTTGTTATTGTCAGGATGTGTTCTACGTTACAGGCCGGGTCACCTTGAAACTGATTACTAAAATTGTTTTTTTTTTTTTTTAAAAAAAAGGAAAAAAGTTTGCTGCAAAAGGAAAAGCACGGTGGAAACACCAGCCCAGCTGCAAACGCAGCCCACATTGATTATGAAACTGAAATGATGCTATTTATAGTGGAGTCAGACTCTGCTGCAGGGAAAACAGCAACTAATGAAAAGTACAGGACTCTGGTGAATTTAATGATCGTTTCCCCACAGACCCCTCCCTACGAGAAGTCAAAGTTTTATGAGCAAACCTCTCATCTTATTGAATGGATTTTAATTAATATATCAGCCAAATTATTGATGAGAACATCATCTGTTGGAGACAGAGTGGCTCTGTGTTTTCCTGGAGACAGAGGTTTAGAGCCGTCAGCTTCTCCTCAGACAGGATTGATGAGCTTGTGTGTTTTGTTTGAATTTCCCCGCAGGACCGTGCGAGTGCGTTACCTTTTTCCTCAGAGTGTCGCTCTCTTCTTGACAGGCAGTAAGCTCCTTCTTCCAGCTTTCCACATTAGCTGAGGACTCCTGCAGTGCATCCACCAGTCTGGCATTACTTTCCTTTAAAGTCTGAAGCTCCGTTTCGTACTTCTTAGCGGTGGTGTTGCTGCGAGGAAAGAGACGCAAACATATCAACAGGTGTCATTACTTAAGGAGATAAACCGCTCGGGGCTCAAATGATAGAACGGCACAGCATTTTTTCATCCATGTTACAAAAAGGAAATCTGGGAACTCTCAAAGTTTAAAAAGCTGCATTTTATCAATAAGTTTGGGGATGTTTTGATGTTCATTTGTTATGCATCACTTTGTGTTTCTTTATGCATGGATGGGTTGGCATGTTCTGTTCTTGCTCGAAATGGCGACCAGGATGCTCCTCGGCATCCTTCGGCCGCTTCAAGCAGTATTACTGCAGAAGCTAAATATTCTTTTAACAGAAGTGAAATTTAGTCGTTGTCCCTCAAACTACATGTTTAATTTTAAACTCCTCGATTTCTTTGAGGGGCTGACGTAAAAGATAAAAACATTCTGATTTGGTCTAACCTTTAAGATGTCGATGGCATTTAAATAGCATCCAAAAAAAACATCATTGCTACGAACCAAAACGGTTTCGTTTTATAAGCACAACTGGATGCAAGGAAAGATGAGCAAATACCAGAAACTCAAAGAATTAAATAAATAAAAAAAGACAAAGCAGACGCTCATGAAAAATTAACCTGCCTTACAAGTGCCCATTTTATTCATCTTTCTGCTGGAGATGATCTCCATATTTGTGCAATTGTAAACCTTCCTGCATAAATGTGCAATACATTTCATGCTGCAAACCTTCCTGCTGCCCTGATGAACAACATCATCAACGATGAAGAAATAGAGAAGCAGAACCTCTTTTTGATGCTGCCTATAGCCAGTTCTAGAACATTTTGCTTACTATAATTTTAATTGGCTCTGCCACCCTGAGGTCCCTGGATTCCCATCTGGATCCACATCTGGTGTTTTCATGCAATTATAATTCACTCACTTGGCAACAGCGTAGAGGTCCAGGTAACCCAACAGAGTGAAGCTTCAGTCAACACAACAGATCATCATGATCATAGATGTTTGGGGGAATGCAACATCACACAGATGTTTATAAAAAAAATAAAAAAGGAATTTAAAATCTTTTGGGTTTAAGAAAAAAAAAGACAAAATGTGAAAGGATCTGCTTGTGTGGAGTGAAAAATGACAAAAAGCTTCATGAATTTAGTTTTTCTCCATGTTGACGTTCTAAAGAATATCTTAGTTGATTTCGTACATTAAGAGAATATACATGTGTTAAAACGAACACAGTCTCATAAAACACACTGAACTCCATCAATAGTCGAGTTGAAGGGTGAATATTTTCAGTGTAACAACATATAATTATAATAATATGTTCAAATTATGTTGGTAAAACTGGTGCCAGGCTGGCCCAATACCTACAGATTGTTTGGAGAAAAATTTGTTTTGGAAGCTTGTTTAATATTTTAAATTTCACTGGATTAGAATAATAATAACCATGAATAAATTGCTAAAAAACATTAAGTTCAATCGGAGCCTCCAGCTGATCCAGTGAGCTCTGATGAGATTCAGGAAAGAAACTTTCCTCAGATTTGATCCTCTTTCAAGTGGTTCCCTGTAGCAACCATGAAAAAAAACAAATAAAAAAAAAACAACATTAAAGTTTTTCTCTTGATAACCAAGCTCCATTTTCTCAAAGGTTTATATCTCCATTTTCTTCCCCACCCCCACCTGGTCAACTGGGAGACAATTTGTCCGTCCCTGTGAACAAGAAAGTCTCTCCATGCTCCGTCTCTCATTTTCCTTTGCAGCTGGGCATGGCATTCCTACTTTTGAATACAGATTCATTTCAATCTGAATTTTTCTTTCCCCCTAACTAAGCAGAGCTAAAATTATTACATTCGAATTGCACTCAGTATTTAACTTTTGTTGGGAATTTTCTTTTTTTTAATATTAATTCAATAAGGAAAGTGTATATATATGACTTATGCCAATATTAAATAACTAAATGGAAAATCTAAATGAAGAGGTGGGAAAACACAGATCTTCTCAGATCTTCTGACGTTGCCATAAGATGAAATCTTACCTCTGCTCCACGACGCTTTTGAGGCGTTCATTTTCACTCTTCAGCTGAGCGGCCTCTGGACTGAAGGAGATTTTCTCATCATCTGTCCCATTAAAGCTCTGCGCCTGGTTTGCTGAAGGAGTCTCTCGTCCAGACTCCTGCTAGACAAAGTTGTATATGAGGACAGGCTTTCAGCATGCTTGGAGTTTACCTGCAGTTGCTACATTAAAAACCCGGACGTGGGTCCGACATTCTGCTTTCTTTATGACTGACTACATGGGTCGTCTTTCAAATGAACAGTGTGAGGAAGCTGAACATGTGAGCTCTGACAGAAGGGATGAGGAAACTTTTGCCAGTATTTATCATGTCATATGGTCCTGTAGCTCCCTGTGTCTCAGGGCTGAGATTGAATGTTACCATCTGGACTCACTGCCAGCCTGAGAGCTGGGCTGGCAACAAATAGACTGCTGAATGATTTACCTCCAATCATCTTATCACTGGATCCTTATGATTTTATGAAAAGGAAGTCAAGATTTCTGGATAATAAGTCGTTGCAGAGAATTTCTAAATAATGTTCTTCCGTCTGAAGTTGTTTCAACAGTTTCTGTGTTGCAATCGGTTGTTTACAGGGAGGAGTTCCTCGAGCAGCTGACAGATTCTTTACCTGGGAGTGGTTGCTCAACGTGTCCCCCTTTTCTTGCGATTTATCCTTTGCCAACTTGGCTGCATCTTTTACTTCCTGGAACTTCTCAGCAAACTGAAAACACAAGAAATAGAAGTTGTGACAAGTGGCTAAACAAGCAGACACTGATTTAGCTTCTGATAAGTTAAATCAGCTTCTGATATCTTTGGCTACTTTGAAAGGAGATTCATTACTTACAAATAAAAAAATTTAAAAAATGCTGGATCCACACCTCTGTTTTGTTTCAATACTGCATTCAAAACATGTGATTACTACGAAAGCTGTGCACTGACAGATATGTGCATTATACATCCATTTCCAGCATATTTGTATATATAAATAAAGGTTTGAGTGAAGACACTTGAAATATTTAATGTTTACCTTTGTCAGCTGTTGCTCTGAAGCAAATCCCAGTCCAAACACTGTGTTGGCCCTGCTGTCCGCCCACTGGCCAAACTTCTGGGACGTCTTAGTGAAAGTCATGTTGGGTGTGATTGTGCTGTTGATAATAACCTGACAGATAAAACAGCCAATTAGTATCATATATTAAAAAATAAATAAATATATATAT
>CAEGAE010028632.1:0-36778 GCA_903067095.1 Girardinus metallicus | reverse complement strand
TTATCTGGTTCCTGTTTGTTCCCCTGCCTTCCTGCTCAGCAGACCCTTTACTGGCCATGACCTCTGCTCTAGTTACAGCACAGTTCTGAGAATTACATGTCACTCCATTTTCACAGAATGCACAATTACTTCAATTACAATTCAATTTTACTGTATAATCATCATAAACCATTAAACATAATCATTTTTTATTCAATTCTTCAATCATAAGCTTTTTTAATAATCATCTGAGTTTAATTCCATTACTAATCTTTTCAATTCATCATTTTATTCATTCCTTTAGTCATATGTCATTATTTCAACCTTTAATACTTATTCTTAATCATCAGTAAATCAAAACATTCATTTCATATCTTGTGTTTCTACATAACACAAGATTATATATTTCATAATCGTCAATAAATCAAAAAAACAAGATTACTTATTTCCCCCAGGCATAAGTAATCTTATGTTTTCTGCATATAGGATCACACCAATTTATGCCAGTTTTCACAACAAGGCAAAAGCACTCCAAAATATGTTTATATTTCACAGAGTGAGATGAAACTAGGGCCTGTTGGAACATGTTCAGAGCTTTAATCACAATAGAAATCATGGCATGCATGAATGTCTTAGCTGCATCAAACGAGAGAAAATACGTCTAACCCAGTCAAAATGTGGTTTCCGGTCCTCTGGTGGTCCATGGGCTCCCCTAGTGGTCTGCAAAGTACCACATGTAAACAAGCGTTTATTTGCGTGACATGAGCTGAAAGGTCGGCGGTACGGTAGTAAGAGCTGTTTTTTGTTGTTGTTTTTTGCCATTTACTTTGCTTATAATTCTCTCCTCACATGTCAACAACTGTTGTTATTTTATTTAATTTAAAACGATTTAATTAATGAATAAAAACAATTGTTAGAAATAGAAGAATAATTGTTGTAATTAATGGTGCAAAGCAGCTCAAGTCTTTTTCTTTTACTATGCTTCTAATTTACAATAATCATTAAATGTTATAATGCTCACAACTCTTATAGAAAAAAACTATAATTTTTTTTTATTTCCATGCACTTGATATCATTGGAAAGCGTAGAATCCACACTTTCACAGCCTGTAAATGACTCAAAGCGCTCCAAGTGGACTTGTTCATGGCTTTGTCGTGGCCAGTCACGTTTATAAAACACCGCCTTTCTCATTAGTTAAGAGACTAATATTTTCATTTCAGGTTGTATGTATAAACTGTGTGTGTGTGTGTAGCTGTCGAGTGTTGGCCAGTCTGGTGACAGCAAGTCGTACCGGACCATGCACGGATCGACCATCAAGTTCAGCTGCGACAAGATGCTGGTGGTGAGACACACACAACAACACTTAGACGATGCAGTCTGCTGACTGCTACTGCAGCCGCATTCTTGTTGCTGCAGCAACAGTCAGCGGACGTCTGCTGCAGACACGTTCCTCTGATCTGTTTTTAGACCTGTGATGATCTGCAGATCGAGCTGGACCGATGGTGTTCTTCATGGTTCTGTTGCAGCTGTAACGAAGATGTGCTGTGTGCGTGTGTGTTCAGGGGGCCGTGATTATCAATGAGAACGCGGCCAGGCTGGTGCAGCGCCACCTGAGCTTCAAAGAGGGCCTGGGGTTCGGGATCGACCAGCTGCTGGAGCCACCGGGCCTGGGAGCGTTCTGCGACAGCGTGCAGAACAAAACCACCTACGTTAGTACTGCTGACACCAAACGGACAAAACGATTGCCAGCTGAATCAGAACAAAAAATCTGACAATTAAATAACATAACTCAGACTCTGCTGAGGTTCTAAGGTTTTATTTAATCAGGACATAAAGAATATAATCTGGACCTGTCAGAGGAGGTACGACCTCAGCACGTGACTCAGTATTTATTCAAATAAAAACCCACCAAATAATTGAAGCAGTTTGATTCTGATTTAGCTGTGAGTTGAGCCAGCATGGCTGGAAACGGGGGCGGATTGGGGAAAAACAAAATCACCCCTGGCTCTCTGGACCAGACACCAAGAGTGATAACCTCCATCGTTTTGGTTCTTTTAATGTGTATGCCAACTGTACAACTCCACAAAACCACATCCTATAAGCCATGTAATGAGTTAACGAGAATCAGTGAGAGGGGACACGTTAAATACTTCCAAAAGTGTAATTTATTAAATTTTTTATTCAAGGGGCAGTATTATGTAAAATCAACCTTTTTTAGCGTTTCATAATGAGGGAATATTATTGTTATTCTCTCATCAAAATCATTCCTGGATTGTTGCTTTTATTCTTCGTGTTTGAGAAATCATATCATCTCCATGGCAACCATGAAGCTGCAAAACACCTGGGTGGACCTAGCCCCGCCTTTGAGGCACAGCTCCTCCCCCACTCAGCTCCTTCAGACTAGCAAGCAGCAATTAGCAAACACCTGGTGGAACTGCTGAGCTCATTGTAGGGGCTAGTTCTTAGAGCAAAACTGGTGTAAACATTAACAACAGATTTCATGGCAAAGTGCTACCAGGAAAAAATTCTTAAATAGCAAGTGTCAGGAAGGTCTGAAGATGAATTGGCACAAGGTTCATGTTTTTATGTTGCATTGTTTTAAAGATATGACTTTACAAAAACATCAGAGTAAAACTGTCCTGCTCTGATGTTTCTTTGTTGGCACAACATATCTCCCCTATTTTGACTTCTCATTGCTTAAGACTAAGAAAAGAGAAACCGTTTTGGTGTATAATACGTGTAGGAAGAGCAAAATTAAGCAAGTATGAGGAATATTTCAACTGCTAGAGTCCACACTCTAAAAGTTGAAGAATTCAACCACCGGATTACATTGTCAAAAATATAAACCTGTGTCAAAGGTCATTCTTTGCTGCATGACTTAAGGCAAAGGTCATCCTGGCCCAATGACCTTTGCCGCATGTCTTCCCTCACAAGCCGCTTTCCAGTCTGACAACTGCCAAATAAAGGCCACAAGAGTTGACAAAATGTTTAAAAAATTAAAACCTGAAAAAATTGCATAAAACTTAAATTTGGATTTTATAAAAATGGTACCACTTTATTTGACGGGGCGTGGATAAGACTGACATGACATTGTCATAAATGTGACATAACACCTGTGATGAAGATGGAGTCTTCATTAATGTTAATGACCATTGGTATGAAATGTCATTATAATGCAAAGTTTCATTAAAACTTGTATTAAAAGTCCATTAAAGTAGTCATTAAAAATGCCATTATTTACCAAAGGACACTTCATGAAAACAGTCGTAAACATTCATGAAAACTCCTTCATCTTCATGACAGGTGTTATGTCATGATTATGACAGTGTCATTTCAGTCTTATGCTCGCCCTGTCAAATAAACTGTTTCCGAAAAAACAAAGCAGATATCAAGTAAACTTAATCATTTGAAGATAGCCTAATGCCTTGTGACCTGCTCAAACTTTGAATGGTGGTTCTAGCTGAAAGTATGTGAAGGTAGTTTGCTGGCGAAAGAGTTTTTGCAGAATTTTTTTTGATTTTCCATTTGTTTCAATGGGCCAAAAATGATCATCAAAATCTTATTATTTCATAAATGAAAGAAGATATTAATACCAAAAGACATAGCCATAAAGAGCAGAAGAAGCAGGAAAATTGCAGAAAGTGATGACGTTCAAAAAATGTATGGAAGTAAATTGAATAAATGGAGGATATCAACAGTGTGAATGCTACAGCTTCAACACAAGAAGCATCGGGACCATCGGCCCACCGGGAAAATGCCCGGTATGCCTGATGGCCAGTTCACCTCTGGATGCCAATAATCTTTAGTTTTACATGTTTCAGGGCCGCTGTGGGAGCTGTTTGTTCCCCCCGCCCTGCTCCATCAGGCATGTAGACACGGTGAGAACCAACTTTTCAGCTCACGCATCATTGCTTGAACTCTACACAGACTCACCTCTTTTGTTGTACTCTTGCAGGGGAAGAAGACGCAGTGTTTTCGGTATCGCTCCAGCTATCGCACCCGGCTTATTTACAACCTGGAAGATAGTTACAGCGGAAGGGGCTGCAAGAGAGTTTGCCTGTTTCCTTCCTGGGTCCAGAAGTGCTGCAAGAACCACTACGGCAGAGACTGTCAGGGTAAGGAAGACCCCGTCTGCAGGTGTAATTTCCCCAGGAACATTTTGAAATATTTATCTTTTAAAATATTCGCATTCTAGTGTGTGCAGGTGGAGTTGAAAACCCGTGCAGTGGCCATGGAGACTGCAACGATGGCATTTCAGGTTCAGGAACCTGCAAATGCCAACAAGGATTCACAGGAAAGGCCTGTGAACAGTGTGAATCCAGTTACTACGGTGAAAACTGCACAGGTACGCCAGAAACGAGCAAAACGCTCCAAACCAAAGAGCTTCATCTCAGTGTGAAGGAATCACATGAGACCTAATGAATGGGCAGTCATCGGTTTCTATGGTAACTCCCACATTCTGTTGGTAACTCCCACATTCTGTTAATGCGCTAAAAGTAGCGCTAATTGTTCATTTTGTGCTTTTGCTAGCTTTGAAAACACTTAGTGCACTTAGATTCCTCTAAATTAACTTTTTGTTTCAAGCAAGAAACATACAGTGGCAAAATAAATCACAAACAATAGAGAACAAGATCTAAACATAAATACAACATTTAGCTGCGTTTTAGAACATGGTTATTCAATTATTATGAGTTGTAGTCTTTAAGGGCAGATTCAGTGTTGGATTTTTTTAATCTACTTTGAGATATTAATTGAGCATATTGTTTTAAAATTAGGATAGATTAGAATGTATGTGTGATTGAACTGAAATCATCAGTTTTCTTTTTTATAAAGACATTTATTGTGAATTGGTGCTCTATAAATAAACTGAATTTTAATTTAGATGGCGTTTAAACTTGAGTACTAAATATAACTGCAGGTAAGAAAATCTGGATTGTATTTAACATAAATAAAAAAGTTATCATATAAAAGTTACGTACTATTAACGTCACATTTTTCCATTTCAGATTAAACAGTCTTATTTGTTAAAGAAGTTTTCCTTTTGTTTTGATGAAAAAAGTTTGTCATATTCTTCCAGAATATTCTTGTGCAACAACAAACTCAAAATGGATACTAGTGATGTTCTCCACCCATGATGTGTATTTCATACCCAGAATGCATTGCTGTACTATAGACTGTAGTTCTATAGATCTACTGCATGCTTTCTGGCTGCAGCCTGTTTCCCTGCAGGTGTGTGTGTGTTGGATCAGTGTGGTCAGTGTGTGGGGGTGTGTTTCCCTGCCTGTAAATGTGTGTGTGTTGGATCGGTGTGGTCAGTGCGTGTGTGTGTTTCCCTGCCTGTAAATGTGTGTGTGTTGGATCAGTGTGGTCAGTGCGTGTGTGTGTGTGTTTCCCTGCCTGTAAATGTGTGTGTGTTGGATCAGTGTGCGTGTGTGTGTGTTTCCCTGTGTGTGTTGGATCAGTGTGGTCAGTGCGTGTGTGTGTGTGTTTCCCTGCCTGTGTGTGTGTGTGTGTGTGTTGGATCAGTGTGGTCAGTGTGTGTGTGTTTCCCTTCTTGTAGGTGTGCGTGCGTGTGTGTGTGTGTGTGTTGGATCAGTGTGATCAGTGTGCGTGTGTGTTTCCCTGCCTGTAGGCGTGTGTGTGTTGGATCAGAATGTGTGTGTGTGTGTTGGATCAGTGTGATCAGTGTGCGTGTGTGTGTTTCCCTGCCTGTAGGCGTGTGTGTGTTGGATCAGAATGTGTTTGTGTGTGTTGGATCAGTGTCATCAGTGTGTGTGTGTTTCCCAGCCTGCAGGTGCGTCAGGGGGCACTGCCTGGACGGCATGACCGGCAGCGGTGGGTGTATCTGCCACCTGAACTGGGCAGGAGATCGCTGCCAGTACGCGCTGGCTGATCCTGATGGTGAGCTGTCGTTCCCATAGACCATCCAGAGTCTGGATTCGTTACTTTCTAGATGTTTTTCCGGTTGTTTTGTCTGGGAAACATCATCAGCTACCCTGACGCTGCCTGACGTCAGACTCATTTTGTCTAAAGTTTGAGAGAAAGTTTCCAATGTCCAGCTGCAGATTTAACCTGAATGAAAGTGGTGAAAAATTCGGTCTGAAGCCGTAATGTTTACTATTGTTTTGTAACCGGTTACTGTGTGTAGGCCTGTCACAATAAGCAATAGATCAAGTTTGATAAATGAAAACAAACTCAGTAATTTTCATTTGCATGATCTATTGTTTTCCTCTTTTCTCTCTTCCTACCTAAAACTGGATGATAAAAGTCTTAGTCTGGTGATTTGGCCTCAACTTAACCCTTTTTTGTAGGATCATTTTGTTTAGAAAGGCTTCATAATTCATTTTATTTGTTGTTGTTTGTTTATTTTGGATATTTAAAATGTCTTCCAGTTCCATTGTTAAATATTGATTAGAATATAAAGTTTATTGATGTGTGCTGTTTTTGTGCTGTGAATCACTGTGAAATGTTCTGCACTCATTTAACTTCACTGGAGAAGAAGTGGGACATCAGAAAGAGGCAGAACTCCAACAAATCAGCTTTATTTAAAGGGGTTCTGGGATCTAAAATGCATGAATTGACATTAAGCCATAAATTAATGCATGTTTTTTTTCTTGAACGTGCCTGTATGTGTTGAAGAAGTTGAACTGATGAGCGGCTGTTTGCAGGCGGGCCGTGTTCCCGGTGCCACGCCCGGGCCCGCTGCCTGTATGGAGACCAGTGCGAGTGTGAACCCGGGTTTGAGGGCAACGGGACGGACTGCAGTCCGGTTCAACGTGAGTAACATGTCCGGGTACCAGCCTGACCCGCCTCAGGTTCTGATAAATGACCCGCCTCGTCTGCAGGAACAGAACCTTCTTCCTCACAAAGTGACAGGAAACAACTGAAGTCATGTTTTGTTAGAGTCATTCTAGTTTGTGTTTAAATTTAATTTTAGTTCAGTGTTCTCTCCTGGGCTTCCTGTTTATTTCAGCTTGTTGATCAGCTTCCTCTCCTCACGCCGTCACTAATCGACCACCTGCTTCCTGTCCAGACATCTCAGAGATTACTGAGTCAGCCATGATGGTTGTAGGTAAACAACATGGCAGTTAGAGGTCGATGGTGTGTTTAAAGTCTAGGAGAATGTAATAAACGCTCTACCGTTCATTAATTATATTGTACGTCATGAAGAAGAAAAGGTTCCTCAACAGTTAGTGTGTGTGTGCTGTGATGGATGCTGGTTGAAAACCAACGGTAACCATGGCAACAAACAAAGCCAATGCAGAGCGACAATCTAATCTGAAACACCCAGTCGTTCTTTAGCATCAACAAATAATAAAGCAGACATCTGTGGGAGGGAGACGGTTGGTTCTGGTTCTGCTGGAGGTTTCTTCCAGTTCCTTTCCACTATCGCCGATCGGCTGAGCACATTATTAAAGGGGCAGTGTTATGCAAAGTCAAATTATATTGTTACTGCCTCATCATAAACAGTGTTGCCTTGACTCTTTCATGTATGTTTGAGAAATCCTTTAATCTCCATGGCAACCATTCAGCTGTGAAAAACGCCTGGAAGGACCGAAAGCGCAGCTCCACCTCTGAGCTGCGGTTTCCAAGTTACTGAGTTTCCACCCACAGAGCAGAACTCCCCCTCTCAGATCCTCCAGTGTAGCCTGCAGATATTAGCAAACACCTGTTGACTCTGCGCATCACCTGAGCTCATTATGCGAGCTACTTCTTGGTGCTCGTATAAATTAATAGAGGAGCAATGTTATGACTTCCTGAAGGCGGAGCTTCAGAAAGAGCAGGAGTTTTTAAAGAGACAGAGGCCCAATTTTAAGACGGGGAAGTCAAGAAAGTCTCCTAGACTTTCTTGTTGTCCATCATTCTCTCAAAAAAAAAAAATACTGTTTATAAATAAAGACATTTTCAATTAATTTCCATTCGGTTTATTTAATATTCAACAAGCTGAGCAGAGAATCTGCATGGTGCCATTTAGGGCTGGATAGTAAATCAGTAACAATATATACCCCAATACATACAAGAGCAATATAAATAGATAATACACCTGATAGAATAACCAATATATAGAATATTCACTGAATTCCAATCCAGAACTGAACAGCATTCAGATGTAGGGAGATGTAGGCAAAAATAAGACTTTAGCCTCTCAACCTCTCATGGTAGCTAAGCAAAGTTGGTGGAATCAACTCACTCACTCACTCTTTGGTTGCCTAGTAACTCATTCATTCTTTGGTTACCTGGCAACAACCTGTTGAGTAACTGGCGCAGCAGCAGTTTAAGGTATCAGCATGGTGCCTCACAACTGTTTAAAAATAAAACAGGGAAGGTCACAGCACGTTACATACATATAATCAAAATACAATACTTTGATCTTTTTTGAATTCTGCACCGAAAAATTTACTAAAGTATGAAAAAGCTGAAACTGCTACTATAACTAATCAAAACTAAACAATATTTAACTAATAAAAAAACTCAAAAAACACTCTAAAAATTAATTAAAACTAACTGAATTAGATAAAAAGTCACGAGGAAACAAAACTTAACTATGGAATCATTTGAGTCACCGGAGGCCAATCATGGCGTCCATACCTGGAGGAGGAGGAGGAGGAGGAGGGGCTGTGTCCCAGCAGAGAGCCAATCAGGTGACGGTTTCCTCCGTGCCGCTGCAGCTCCCGACCTCTGCTCTGAATACAACGGCGGCTGTGACGTCAACGCAGACTGCAACCAGACGGGGCTCATCGTAAACTGCACCTGCCGCAGCGGTTACCAAGGAGACGGCTTCTCCTGCCAGCCAATCAACAGGTGAGCCGCCAGATTCCCACCGTTAGCTCCCGCCGTGAGGTTTCCTCCAGCTGCTATTTCTGTCTCCAGATGTGTTGAGCAGCAGAACGGCGGCTGCAGTGACTTTGCTTCCTGCAAGTTCACCGGACCGGTGAGTTTTCTTCGAGTCGTCGGCAGAAAATGGCTTAAAATTAAACATTTTGTACATCATGTTTTAATGAAGGAATAGTGATAAAATCAGAAAACTCACCCAGCTGATTCAAAAGCTCCTCGTTTCTCAAACAACCATGGAGACTCACTGTTCCAATGTCAATATCTGTATCTACCACAATACTGAAAAATATCAGTCACTTTGGTAGATCTATTCACTCTAATTCTACATTTTGTGCTCTAAGTGACATCGTGCTTTATTATTTATTTTACTTTATATTTAGAATTCCTAATTGCACTTTCTGAACCATTTGAAAGAAGTTTTATGCAGTTTATGTTTTTTACATATCATCACTTTCATAAAATAATGGCCTAAGTCAAAAGTGATTTTTTTTTTTACCCTAAATTATCTTTTGGCAAAAAATGACCTAGGTCATTATTTTAGGAAGGTGACCAAGAAAGTCAACCTGTTTGTTTTTATCAGTTTTGGTTTCTTTATTATTTATTTTATATTGGCTGTTATTCTTCTAATTGCACTGAACAAATTAAAGTTATTTTTACGTGTTTGGCCAGCTTGTGTAGCTGTTGGTGGGTTAAATGTGCTGTTCTGGTGCAGACTTACAAAATAAATTTGTAATTCAGTACATTTATCTCTGTATTGAAAAAAAAAGAAAAGTTTGAAGTTAATTCAGCACAGTTTTTCTGTATCAGATCGATATCGGCCAATACTAAACCTCAGATATTGGTATCGAAAGGGAAATAAGTGGATCGGTGCACCTCTGGCCTAAAGACGCGCCCTGCTCTCGTGGAGAAGATGTCAGTTCGCTAAATGAGGGTCAGATCTCGACTCCATTGTGATTTCATCCCTCAGAACGAGCGCGAGTGTGAGTGCCTGCCAGGGTATGTGGGTAATGGAGTCCAGTGCCTGGAGAAGGTGACGCCCCCTGTTGACCGCTGCCTGGAGGAGAACGGAGGCTGCGACCCAGTGGCCACGTGCAAGGACCTCCATTACCATGGTAACGCATCAGTTTCCTGTCTTTGGTTTGTGTCTGATGGTTCCCAGCCGGCAAACGATGTTTCCTTACAGCTAGAGCAGATGTAGCACATCTGGCTCACTGCTCAGCTAGCGACAGATTGATTGAACAGTAGCGCTAGCTAACAGCAGCTTTAGCTCATCTGTCCCGCCACTCAGCTAGCTTAGCTGTTTGATGTAGTTCCTATAACCGATCTACAGAGGGAGCCAACAGTTCCCGTCGTTCCTGAAAGCTGCTTAGTGTTGAAACACTAAACTGCTGACGTTGCCATGGCGATATATAAGTAGTACTCATTCTAAGAAAGCCACTGAACATTTTGGCAAAAGCTGTTACCATGGTGACGCTGCTGTAATATCTTTTTTTATACACGTTGCCATATCAAATTATTTAAAGTTGTGAGCCACCAGCAGCAGTATTAAAGCAGTAGCCATCGATGTCTCTATGGTAACCACTGAATCCACAGCATCCCTGTAACCATAGTGACAGCAGATTGATTGCTAAGCCGGTTAAGCCCGGAGCTTGTCAGAGGCCGTTTTCCCTCTGCAGCCTCCAGTTCATCTGTTCTCAGGGTGAATTTAACCTTCGGTCGTTCCTCAGCCAACACGGCCGGAGTCTTCCACCTGCGCGCCCCAGAGGGGAGGTACAAGATGAACTTCAGCCAGGCGGACGCCGCCTGCCAGGCTGAGGACGCCACGCTGGCCACGTTTCAGCAGCTGGGGGACGCTCAGCAGGTAAACAAACCGACATCCTACTGGGACCGGAAGTTTCTCCAGAGTTCATGGAGGAACGTGATCTTAGGAAGGAAGCCAGTTTTATCCGATTAATCATCAGAATAATTGATTACTACAGGTAAAGAAAGTGCTGTGAGCGGAAGCAGCCGTTGGGTTTCTGTTTTCCTCTTGGCGTAACGTTTGGCAGCCTAACCGTTCCTGTCGGGTCTCTGCAGCTCGGGATGCATCTGTGTGTCGCCGGCTGGATAGCAGGAGGCAGGGTGGGCTACCCGACCCGCTTCCCCTCGGACAAATGTGGCGACAACCACGTGGGCCTGGTGATGTACAGAGACCCGGTGGACCAGAGCAGCGAGTACGACGCCTACTGCTACCGGATCAGAGGTACTGCGGCAGACAAACTACCTGCAGTTTCTGTTCAGAAATGAACAGCGTTGCCATTAACAACATCATTGCACAAATTGGAATTACAAAAATAAATTTGCTTAATGGAAACACACAAATTTCAAAAGGACTTGTGATAAAACATGCAAGAGGTGGGATGAGGTGGTTTTTCAGCTGAATCAGATGAGATGCATTTTGCAGAACTGCAAAGAAAACTAGAGGTGCACCGATTTCCTTAAATTTGGGAGATCAGCGAAGCTGATCTTATCCCCTGATCTTATCTACCTAAAAATCAGCCGCTGTCCTCCTCTGCAATTTAATTTCTTATTTAACAGAAACACCGCACTTGTGAAATTGTGTTTTTTTGACATCAGCAGAATATAGTCAAAGTTTTAAGAACATTTTTTAATGGAAACGCAGCTGCTGTCTTGGTTTATCAGAAGCAGCTTCCAGCTGTGAAGTGCAGCTCCTGATGGCGGTGTCCATGTCTCCGTGCAGAGGTGTCCTGCTCCTGTCCTGACGGCTACGTTGGAGACGGGGACTTCTGCAATGGGGTCCTGACCAGCGTCCTGGCAACAACCAGCAACTTCTCCATTTTCTACCGGGTGAGTCTGCATGGCCGCTGCTGCTGCCTGCCAGGCTACGGCCGCAGGTCGAACATTAAGATCCACCGAACTCTGTCCAGTCTGACTCAGCCTGACCGGTTCTGAGGGGAAAAATTACAAGATTTTAATCTGACAGCAGTGTGATTAAAACATTTCTTTGCTGTTTGAAGCAACTTTAAAATCCTGATTAAAGCAGGAGTTTGTGGGGGATGTTTATAAGTTACACAATCAAACTTTTATAGACATGTTGCATGTTACTGTTAACATCCGGAAATTTCTCGCATGTGCACAACGCTAGAGGGCACAACGACTATTTTTTCACTAGCCATCAGTAGCCGCGCTGCCGCGGTGGAACAGTTCCCTTATTAAAATGAAACCTGGAGCTGTAGATGTATTATTAATTTAGTGCGGTGCGCCACAGCAAAGGTCTCGGCTCCCAGAACAACCAACGGATTCCCACAACGTGTCAAGCTCTGGCTCTGGCTGGGCCTCTAGATCTGGATCTCATCAGGGCCGGAACTTGTGCCATCTGTGGCCGGTTCTTGCCTCTGGTTCTTTGCCTATCCATGAGTGGAACCTTAAATACATCCAGGTGGACACTTAATCACAAGCACCTCCCACAACCAGGGACCTTAATGTAAAGAATTTACCGGCCACATTTCCACTCAGCAGGGGCCGTCACAGTCAGCCTGCAGCTTTTTGGGGACCTTGCGAGCGTGACGTCACGTTGCAGCATGTCAGTAGCATTAATTTGGGTTTTTTATCGGAGTGGGGGTTCATTTTTCTAAGTCATATTCCACTGTTAATATTTAATTTATAAATGTACAAATGTTAGGTTTTTATTAAATATTTAATTAGCAAAGTAACTTAACTAAATTTAGCTTTAGCTTACAGGCTAAATATTTACAGGCTAGCACATATTTAGGTCAAAAGCTAAACATTTAGTTAGCGAGCTAAATGTTTATCCTGCTAGCTAACTATTTAGGTGATATTGGTTAGCATGCTAAATATTTATCTTGTTAATGAAATACTTAGCCTGCTAACTGCCTGCAGAGCCTGAGGTCTTTGTCTTAGGAGACAGAAAGTTTGTGTGACTGGTTTCTGAGTAAACGGTTTTCTTGTAGCTGCTGTTGGACTACAGCGGCTCGTCCTCTGAGGGCCGGCAGCTCCTCGACGTTTTGGCTCACAGGAAGTCTGACATCACGCTGTTTGTTCCCCACAACTCTGGATTCACTCAGAACCAGGTGAGCTGCAACGCCTGCTCTTACGGCGTCTTCTAAATTAATGTTCAACCTTAGTGAATAGATTTTGAGCAATCATTAAGAGATAGCTTAGCAACAACTTCACTCCTTTGTGATTAAAACAAGCCAAACCAGTCTGCTGATGGCTCTCAGTCTGGTTTTGCCCAGTAAAGGTGTTGAATGAAATTAACTTCCTCCAGCATTTTGTTTCTCTGCTCCTCAGCTCTGAAACAAAACTCCCTGAAAACCTTAAAAACTCACAATTTTTTTAAATGAGGGCTGAAAACCTCATTTAAAAAAAATATTTTCATTTTCACTGTTTCAGACATTTAATTTCTTTAAATTTCATCATTTTTTTTCTCATACGTCTTGTTTTTGGCACAGTTTTCTTTATTGTTCTGTAAATAATGTTGCGGAAACATGGCAGAAGCTCGACCCACAGTACCGGACCAGGACACCTGGTTAACCTAGGCTTTACACTGTGGCCTGTTGGACCCGTTCAGAACCAGCATGTTCAATGAAACTGAGCTGCTTTTTGTTCTGTTTGGTCTTTTTAGACTCTTTCTGGGAGAGATCTGGAATACCACACCTCAGCCAATCACAGCAGACGACCATTTAAGTATCTGAAGCAACAGGAACGCATCGCATCGCGGCTCGGGTTCAATCTGACCGTTACCTATGGCAACAACGAGGTGAGGACGCACAGCAGCAACCGATGCACAAACGAACCCAAACCTGGCCAGAATGACTTTGTTCCTGATTGATGAGGAACATTTCACTCACAGGAAACAGATTTTCACCTGAATATTTGTGACCAATCAGCAGAGAGAAGCCAAAGGAACAGTAAAAGCAACCAATCAGAGGCCAGGGACTCAGGAAGTGAAACTGCAGCTAATGAAGAAGAACGGGGAGGAAAGAGAGTGAAGGTTGAGCTGCTGATCGACATCAGAGGCCCTGGAGGCGATGGGGAAGCAGATCTAGACCCCGGCTGGAGAAAACGGAGAAACCTGAGATTTATTCAGGTTCTCCAGCCGGACTGCAGTCAGAAACAGGTTCAGGCTCAGCTTATGACAACAGGAAGTGGTGGAGAGTAAAACAGTTCGAAAATGTTTTTTAAAACCTGAGAGCTGCTTCATGACAGGATGAAGAAGAGTTTGACCTTCAGCAGGTTTTTCCTTTAAAGGGCCAGCATCATGTGAAGATGTTAAATTACAAAATATATAAGCATATAGCATTTTTGAAACAACTTGATTGTGTTATAAAATGGCACTATTTGCCTGAAAACATAATGTCCTGATATAACAGAGAAACCTGCAGTTTCTCTCGATCTGGGTCGGATCCGGGTTCGGACAGAAACTTCGTTGCTTTTCCCAGCTCTACTTTAATTATTTTGCATCATGGCTGTAGATCAGAACCGCCTGTGATTAACCAGAACCAGTAGATCCATGAAAACGCCTAATCCTCCTGCTGGGCCGTCTGAAACATCAGACATCACTAAACAGAACCGTTTTTAAAAAGCTTCTCTGGATCGTTCCTCAGCTGCTCCGCTTGTCTGTGGCGTCCCTCAGGGCTCTGATTGGTTCTTCATGTTTTCCCTTTCAGATCCATCCTGAACCAGTTAAACTAGATTAAGCTGTTTGATTGTTTTAAAATCACGATTTAAGATCACAGCTCAGTTTGAACTTCAGATTTCATGACGACATTCTGTAACAGAGAAGAGCTGGTTTCCTCCTGATTGCAACAGAAGAAGTTTACTGTTTAACCTCCATCGATTGGGAAATGAGCAGAAATGCTCAGTAAAAAGACAACAAAAGACAGAAACTGGCCTATTTTTATTTTCCCAACATGTCGTCTCAAGGCTCCTTACTAATAAATAATTTGATACAAATTCCTGAAATATTCAAGTTTAGTTCCTTAATCAAACTGCTTAAAAAGTTTCCAAGGAACCAAGCAGAGCGTTGAGTCATCGACTTCCCAGCAATTCCTCATAACGAGCATGCATGTGGAGACAGTGGAGAGGAAAACTCATCACCAGCTTCACCAGACCAAGAGTAGAACATCAAGAGGTTCTGGAGTGGCCTAGTCAAAGCCAGGATCTCAGTCCTAGTAAGAATGTATGGCTAGAAGTCTGATGGACTCAACATTCATGTCAACATTTGGCTTATGTAATTATTAATTACTTAGTCATTTATTAATACCAGACTGAAATGTGTCAGTCTAGTTTTGAAGGAATGAACTCAGCAGAAACACAACGAGAAATAATCGTTGATTCAGTCTGACAACTTATTAAAGCAACAACCGAATGATCCTATAAACTACCCTTCCTTTAACTACCAACACCCAGGCTAACTACCCGACACATAGGCTAACTGCCCGACTGGCAGGCTAGCTGCCCGACTCATAGGCTAACTGCCCGACACATAGGCTAACTACCCGACTCATAGGCTAACTGCCCAACTGGCAGGCTAACTACCCGACACATAGGCTAACTGCCCGACTCATAGGCTAACTGCCCGACTGGCAGGCTAGCTACCCGACTCATAGACTAACTGCCCGACACATAGGCTAACTGCCCGACTGGCAGGCTAGCTGCCCGACTCATAGGCTAACTGCCCGACTCATAGGCTAGCTGCCCGACTCATAGACTAACTGCCCGACTCATAGGCTAACTGCCCGACACATAGGCTAACTGCCCGACTGGCAGGCTAACTACCCGACACATAGGCTAACTGCCCGACTCATAGGCTAACTGCCTGACTGGCAGGCTAACTGCCCGACTGGCAGGCTAACTACCCGACACATAGGCTAACTGCCCGACTCATAGGCTAACTGCCCGACTGGCAGGCTAACTACCCGACACATAGGCTAACTGCCCGACTCATAGGCTAACTGCCCGACACATAGGCTAACTACCCGACACATAGGCTAACTGCCCAACACATAGGCTAACTGCCCGACACATAGGCTAAGTGCCCGACACATAGGCTAACTGCCCGACTCATAGGCTAACTGCCCGACTGGCAGGCTAGCTGCCCGACACATAGGCTAACTGCCCGACTCATAGGCTAACTGCCCGACTCATAGGCTAGCTGCCCGACTCATAGGCTAACTGCCCGACTCATAGGCTAACTGCCCGACTGGCAGGCTAGCTGCCCGATTCATAGGCTAACTGCCCGACTCATAGGCTAGCTGCCCGACTCATAGGCTAACTGCCTGACTCATAGGCTAGCTGCCTGACTCATAGGCTAGCTGCCCGACTCATAGGCTAACTGCCCGACTGGCAGGCTAGCTGCCCGACTCATAGGCCAACTGCCCGACTGGCAGGCTAACTGCCCGACTCATAGTCTAACTGCCCGACTCATAGGCTAACTGCCCGACTGGTAGGCTAGCTGCCCGACTCATAGGCTAACTGCCCGACTCATAGGCTAACTGCCCGACTCATAGGCTAACTGCCCGACTCATAGGCTAACTGCCCGACACATAGGCTAACTGCCCGACTGGCAGGCTAGCTGTCCGACTCATAGGCTAACTGCCCGACACATAGGCTAACTGCCCGACTCATAGGCTAGCTGCCCGACTCATAGGCTAACTGCCCGACTGGCAGGCTAGCTGCCCGACTCATAGGCTAACTGCCCGACACATAGGCTAACTGCCCGACTCATAGGCTAACTGCCCGACTGGCAGGCTAACTGCCCGACTCATAGGCTAACTGCCCGACACATAGGCTAACTGCCCGACTGGCAGGCTAACTGCCCGACTCATAGGCTAACTGCCCGACACATAGGCTAACTGCCCGACTGGCAGGCTAACTGCCCGACTCATAGGCTAACTGCCCGACTCATAGGCTAACTGCCCGACTGGCAGGCTAACTGCTGACGGGAAGACAACAGAGAGTTATACTGAATGATGAAATGAGGATCAAATCAAACAAACAAACTGATAATATGAAAACCTGAAAATAACTTCCTTCCTCTTTATTCCCTTTCTCCTCTTCCTACTCCTGCCCCTCTTCATCCTCCTCCCCCTCATCTTCCTCTTCCTCCCCGGTTCTCAGAGCTGTAAGCTGGTGGACCAGCGGCTGCTGCTGCAGTGGGACGTTCCGGCTGTCAACGGGATCATCCACGTCCTGGAGGCGCCACTGACGGCCCCCGCCCCCCTGGTGAGTCATGCCCCTCCCCCTTCAGCTGAGACTCTGGAGGCCCGCGTTGACCCTTGACCCTGGTGCACATTTATATTCAGCTGACCATCTGGTGCAGGTCCAGAACTGGGCTCTGTTGGTCGGTTCTGATCTGAACCGACCACATAAAATCTCAGTGAAGGAAGTTATTAACTGTGAGTTAGAACTGGAGATGGACTTCAACCTCCAGGAAAAATAAACATCTGGCCACCAGGGGGCAGCGCAGCAGCACCTCCTCTCCTGATTGGCTGGCAGTTTGTTGTTGCCGGGCGGTTTTACGGCAGAGAGCAGATGGCTAAACTGTTGGAACAGGAAACAGTAAGTGAGGGTCCGACCTTCTCCATGTTGATGAAGAGGAGCTCTGACATCAGGAACCAGCTGGTACCGGATCTTGGATCCGGAACCAGAACCGTCTCTTCCTAGCTTCCAGCTGTGCAGCTTTTCATTAATTTTGGATCCAACCAGAATCAGAAGATCTATAATCAACAATTCATCTGAGGTTGACTGGTGTTAAAAGAACGGGTCCAAATCTCCTGGTTCAGACTGGACCAGAACCAGGAACATCAATTCTAACATTCCGGGTCATTCCTCTTTCCTCCAGGTAATCCACAGCAGCTCCATAGGCCACTTCCACTCCAGCGGTATGGTGGCGGCCATCTTGGTTACATTGCTGGCATGTGCGTTGGCGACTCTGGGGTTCTACCTGTTCAAAAACAAGATGGACGCCTTCAATTTCCACTACTTCAAGGTAACACCTGTGGGGAAGTTCTGACCCGTCTGGGTCCAAGCTTCCTGACCCTTGGCCTTTAACTAGCCTCCCAGTCGCTCTGAAGAGTTCTGGATCATTTGAACGGTTCATGATCTTCTGAACAGATCTGGGTCATCTGAACGATTCTAGACGTTCTGGATCAATTGGACCGGTTCAACCAGCTGACTAACCTTTAGATGAACTCCGAACCCGTTTCTCTGACCTGGTGGGTCTAATCCGACGGTTTTGACCCATCGGTTCCAACCTAGCTGTTCCAACTCGGTGGTTCCAACCCGTCAGTTTGGACCCGGCTGTTCTGACCTGGTGGTTCCGATTCAGCTGTTCTGACCCGGTTTCTCTGTGACAGAACGAAGATGAGGACACTCCAACCCGGCCCACATTGTTCTCCATCCCCAACCCGCTCTACAGCGGCTCCACGGCTGTTGCCGAACCATTCCAGGTGAGTCGGTCCGCTCAGTTCTGGATGCACTGGACCGAGCCACATGTGGATTACATGTGTTTATATGTCGGTTCTGGACCAGAACCATACCGGTTTGGGTCGCAGCTGAACCTCTCTTTCTTTCTCACAGGAGGTGAGTGCAGCAGCGGAACCAGCAGAACCGCCAAACATTCTGGACTTGGACCAGTAAAACCAGTTCTGCCTTCCTGGAAGCGACCCATTCACATTGTTTTCCAGATGTTTGCATTAGTTTGGTTTGTTACCCGACAACAAGCGACTCCAGCAGTTACAGGAAGCTGATTGATCCAGATTTATCATTATTATAAATGATCTGATTCTGATTAAAAGGAGCTTAAAATCAATACTTTCTCTAAATCTGCAACCAGAACCCTCTGGTTCTGTTCGTCTCTCAGATCCGTCCTTTTGGACTCAGAAAGACAATAAAGTTAACAACAAGTGACTTCCAGGTGGTGTGCTGCTGACTCTTACATCTGTCAGATTAAAGGTTGATTCTGTGAAACTTGGTCAGGATGTAATTTTTAATTATTTGTTCTCTTGATTGGAAGGTAGAAGAGAGAAACCCAGGCTGAGTCCAGTCTGGTTCCATTCACTCCCATTATAACCATGTTACTGATGGACGGGAATCCTGGCGATTTAAATACCTTTCCCACGAAGACCAATATAATCTAAGCTTCTTACCTTCAAACTACAGAGAAAACTGCTTTTATGTGTGATGACGTCCTAACATCACCATAATGCCTCTGTTACATTTCACAGTGTGCTGCAATTAAAGCACTCAACACTACAAACCTGGTCTGGTGTGCTGGTGAATGCTTTATCTGTGTAGTTTGAAGACTCAACAGCTAGGTTGGATTTGCTTATGCTTAGCAAGAGAGCCTGTGTTGGGTGGGTGTGGTGACGTAAGTCAGCGTGGGGTGTCGCAGTGTAGCGTATCTATCAAAGCGTAGCCTGGCGTGGATGTAGCGTAGCTTTGGGGCTCCAGCCAAGTTGATGACCTCATTCTGACTGGCGCAAACTGATTGGGCCGAGGTGACGTCACATATCAGAGGAAGACTGGCCACAAAGTTGACGTCTACAAAACCCTGGAAGCAGAAATAACGTCTTGGTGAAGTTAAAATTCCAGTAGATGATTTCCCAAGTTTTAGGAATAAACCCTTCGTTTGGCTGCTTCTCCTCCAACAGATTAAAGTCGCTTCAGAGCTTCTGCATCTGTTCAAACCTATGAAGCCCACTGAATAATTAGAGATGTAATCACCTGCAGCTGCGCTCTAATCTCTACTGCAAACACACTGCTCCAAAGCTGAAGGAAAATCGTCACTTAAGAAAAAAAAAATGTTTTGGTTCACGTTGATTTAGATGCAGATAATCTGCTGCGTAAAGATTTAATCTGTTAAACACGATCAGCACAGGCAAAGCTCTGAGAGCCTGAAATCTCCAGCAGTAGATCCAGCTCACATGCAGATGATTACAGCCGAATCATCAAAATGTTCTGCTGTGGAGGAGCGCAGACGGGTTACCGCCAGTACAGAGGTTGTTGCAGGAGCAACAGACAGAAAAGATCCTGCAGCAGTGCTTCCTCCTGATTGGTTGGTAAGGATCTGGAGTTTCAGGGAGGACAAAATGGCTCCCAGATCAGATCAGATCAGATCATCTCCAAGATCAGAAAAAAAGTTTCGGGTTTTTCCTTTATCGTTTGGTTTTATTTCATTGTGACTTTTTGTTTGTCTAATTTAGTTTTTAGAGTGAGTTTGCTAGTTTAAATTACTTATCAGTTAAATATTGTTTCGTTTTTTTTTTTTTTTTACTTTGACCTTTTAAAATTTCTGGACCAAAAAAAAAAAATTAACTAAAGTATTGTGCTTATGTTTACATCGATTGGCTAATGAATTGAACAATAACTGACTGGCGTTTTCTCCCAACTTTTGTCGTCGCCATTTTGCGGGTTGGCGTAAGCGCCGCCATGAGTATGAAGTTCCGTAATTTACCGACAACTGACGTAAACTAAGTGCAATTTCACATCAGTCCGAAAGGTTAATAAAAAATATCTTTAAACACAAAACAGTGTAATTGGGCAATAAATTCATAATATATATCATGACAGCTACATAATAAATATTAAAAATAGTTTTGATATAATAAATAATTTCACTAAAATCCGAGCCAGAACCGCACCGCATTCTGGGAGATGTAGGCAGAGGAAAGGCTGAACGTCTCACGCTATGGCCTCACGGCTGGTGACGTTAACTAACTCGGTTTGGTAACTTGGCAACAACAGCACAGCAGCAGTTCAAGGTATCGTCTCATAACTGCTTAAAAAAAAACAAAAAAAAACAGCGAGGAGTGAAAACTGTGGCTAAAACAGACTCACCTGTGTCATTGGAAAAGATGCAAATTTAGGAAAGAAGTTACTTAGAAAATCGGACTGGATAGATAGACGGACATTTCCGGGTGTGCAAAGCCTCACTCAGAAAAAAAAAAAAAAAAAAAAAAACTGGAGCAAGAGCAAACGCAAATTTTCCCATGGATGTGTATCAGACTTTATCAAGTCCAGAGGACTCCAAAGCTTCGCGCTACATTCAGCCATTTGGTAAGTAATCGAACTAGCGAACCCCTACCAAGGTTATCATCCCATATTAAAAGATAAAGATTGTTTTCAAGTCATTTTTATTGAACAAAAATGTTTTCAAAGATCATGTAGGAAATACATTATAATACAAATGTTGCACAAACAAGACTAACAGAAACAGTCTAGAAAAGGGGACGAACATGACTGCATACAGACTGCGGAGGGGTTGGGATTTGGGGGAACACGAACTTCACCAGAACAGAGAAGGACGTCTGTATAGGCGATCACCCAACACTGATGCAGTCCCTGTTAAAACAAGGAAACCGCCGCCTTCATAGAAAGGACCTTAATGTTTTTCCGAAGTGGACCCGCTATTCCAACCAATCACCATTCAGTTTCATCAAGTCAATTACTGATTGCTGGTTTGCTTCACTTGAAATGTTACAAACTAGTTTTATGTACCTGCTGCTTTATAAACCTTTCAAAGACCATTTAATAATTTAAGACAAACAGAAAAAGCAACTGAGAAGATTTTAGGTTTCAGCTTTTTCTTTAAGCTACTTTTCTTTTTAGCACTGAGGGAAAAAAGATTTTTGTCTTGTGAATTGTGGTTTAATAGCAGAAAATACACACGGATGTCACAGATGACATGACAATGGATTCAGCTGGTTCCTCACAGTATAAACACTTAGAAAAGCACCGACGGCGGCTTGTCGTGCTCATCCCAACCTGCAGGGGGCAGCAGCGCCGAGAAGTCGCTGCTCTTAAATGCACCAATCTGAAGTAGAAATGAAAGCAACGTTGACATTCTTGGAGGAGCACCAACGATCCCACCAACAATTAGCACCTGTTGATCGAATCAGTTTAACCAAGAAAAAATGATCCAAACACTGTTTCCAGAACCAGAACACGACTTGGATTTACAATTAATTAATAATTAATCTGGATTATTTAATGGGCCAGAAACCAGCATCATAGAATGAAGAGGTTTTAGGTTAAATTACTGTGAACAAATGTTTTTCTCAAAACATTTGTTCACAGACTTGGAGAATTTTCTGAATCTTCATCTGAAACCGATAAACCAATAACCAGGAAACAGTTGATATTACAGGAGACCTGCTGAAATCTCAGATGAAAACATTAGAAGACCAGATTTGTGTGTCGTTTTTTTTACGTTCCGTAACTAAGACATCAAATATTCCCTGCAGTAACGTATAAGAACTCATTTCTCAGTCCGTTGATGCACCAACCAAAGGAACACTTTGTGAATAACTTATTATCTAATTTATGTTTCTGTGGGCCCAAACTCTTACTGTTCATTGTCCCAGAGACACAAAAAAGCAATTTAGAAAAAGAAACTAAATATTTTCCCCCTTTTAGTCGAAATCGATTAAATAAAAAAAAAGATACTTTTGTCCCGACATTAGCTCCATTTTCCTTCTTTCAGGGAAACGAGCAGAGCGGCAAAAACAAGTAAAAAATACTTACATTTCTAACAAAATGCGTTTTAATTTGCTTAAATATTTTCACAACAGCTGTCTGAACTCAACACCTTCTGAAAGGAGAAGAAATTGACCTTTGACCTTCATGTACGGCAGAGCGGCTGGATGACTGTTAGGTTTAGCGTAGCGTCGACTGAACAGTGAACATGTGCCAGCATAGAGACGACAGACGGCGCGTCTGTCCGGATCCGCAACACGACCCGGCAGAACCGCAGGTACGACGTCCGCTACAACCACGGACCGGACCGGACAGGACCGGACTGGTCCAGTGGAGGTCGACGGATGGGAAACACTAAGATCTGCTAAGGAACAAAGTGACTTTGGGTCGGGGCTTTCACTGCTTCTGGAACCGGAAGTCCCTCAGAACGTGGTTGAGCGGTTGGATCTGGATCACCGGAGAAAGGTTGACCTGCAGGATCTTCTGCGCTTTCCTGCAGGCCTCTGCCACGGACCGCGAATCGTCCACTTTTATCACTTTGCGTCCTAAATTTTTCTTGTCCTTCCAACCGTTTCTCTGCCGTGTGGCGCCTGTTATTCCCTTGGACCCGGGAACATCCTGGTGGAGGCCGTTGCCCCTCCAGCCGTTGCTGGTCAGGTCTGTGTGCGTCTGAGAGACCGGCCGACCGTTAGCGTAGAAGAACGGTGCGGAGTCCCCGATGAGGGCGCCATCCAGCCGGATCGGACAGGACAGGCTCTTTTGGCTGAACAAGGCCACGGCTTTGGTGGGCGCCCCGCCACCGTTCTGAGAAGGCTGAGACGGTATTCCTGATAGCGTTGGAGGGAGCTGCGGCGAGGGGAAGGAGACGGGCGGCGTCTCAGACTCCCAGACGGTTTGGATCTGGAGTCTGGCCGTGTGGAAGCCGGACAGGCCTTCGATGCTGGTCAGTCTGAGGCACGGCTGCACGTCGTCCTCCAACATTTCTACAGTTTGAATTGGTGTCCTGCTGCAGACGACGGTGTGACGGTCCACCAGAACCTCCGGAGGCCGAATCCCTTGGATCCTCGGGCTGCTCCTCTCGGTGGTGCTCCAGGACGGATGAACCTCCCGCTTCTTGACCTGAGGCTTCCTCTTCCTCTTCTTGGTGGCGGGTCTCACATTCTTGCTGACCAACTTGAGCATTTCCTCGGTCATGGGTAGGCTGGTGCAGGAGCGGTAGCAGTACACGTCCTTGCTGCGCAGAATGGTGGGCCTGTGGCCTTCCTCGCTGAGCTCCTGCAGGAAGGTCACCAGCTCCTCTGTGCAGGAAAGGTCTCGAGACATCGGGCTCAGGATCTTCAAAGCGTCCAGCAGGACATTTTGTCCTGCTGAGGAGATGCGGGACCAGGAGTGAACGGCCCTCCGCTCCTCATTGGCAAACGCCAATGGCCGACGGACCAGGGGACCTTGAGGTGAAGCAGCCATGTTTGTGAACCTATAAGGGAAAAAAGCGAGTGAAGCATTAGCAAGGCCACCGGTTTAAAGCAGAACCATAAACTGGACTCTAGATTGGGATTATTTTTAAATATTTGACCTAACAGGATCAGTGGGTTTTTACATGAATATAAAAAAATCCTTGAATTTTTGACAAATATGTGCAGAATGAAACAGGCTCTCTAATTAGGCCAAAGCAACGTTCAATTACATTCCCGCTGGTAATTAAAACCTTTGCCATTAATCAGAGATCAGTTCGTTGAAGAAAAGCAAACTGGCTTTTGACAACATTTAGCTTAATTTTCCAAACCAGAGTCCAAATACTGACACAGTTGGGTTAAAAACAGCCGCAGCCTTTGCTACATAGAAGACTATCTTCAGCATAAGCCTGAAAACCTGCACCAGGACAGAATATACAGACAGGCACTATAAACCAAAACCAAGTGAACCATGAACCAGGCCTTGGAGCACACCTTTATTTATTTTCCAAGCAATTTCTCACCACTTTTAAGAATTCATTGTTCAAGATTCACAGGATGATTTGAGAACACAGATGGTCACCAGGTTCACCAGCTTCAGCGGAAACTGCGCAGAAAAGCCGTTAGACTGAAGATCACTAGCGGATACCTAGTTATAAAATCTTGTAAACATCAGCAGTTTCAATGCATCGCATTAGAAACGGTTGATGGAAACTGCACATTTTGAAACAACCTCCTCAATATCACAAAGTCTCCGTACGCTCCTTTCAGGTGGTTTTTGGCTTTTCTGAAAGAGAGTTGATGTGATCCAAAGCACTTCACACTTTGAGAGCTGAGATGGAAACAGGCTTACCAAATAAGTAGCGAACTTTGACTTCACACAGCCAATGTTAGAATTACATTTCTTCGTATATGGCTCTGGACAGCGCATAACATCACCAATACTAGCTGACATGACAGAATAATTATAACTTGGCCGATAGCAACATGAGTGCTCCATACTAGTTTACTGCTATGGATAGCATCAACATCTGACCAAATTACGCTGTGCGTAGCCTGGTTGATTCGCTCCAAACCAGCAGATGGAAACTCAAATTTCCATGACAGTCGGATGAAAACGCAACTAGAGATGACAGAATATAATCTTTCACAAATGTTAACTTATGTTAGTAGCTCACCCCCACCAGAGGGTGAATGACTGAATGTAGCATGAAGTGCTTTGGAGTCCTTTAGACTTGATACACAAGTACAAGACATTTACCATTTTACTGGAGCTTCTTCTAGTCTCGTGTACCACAAACGGCCATAAAGACCTATTTTTCGGGTCTGTATGACCAGAGACAATGCCACTGACCAAACTGCCTGCAACAACAGCAAAGCCCTTTTGTTTCTTTTCACCAGCAACTTAAGTCTTCAGTAGCCAGATAACTGCAGCAACACGTAGCTTTCGAAGACATGGTTGGTCTGGAAGTATCAACCATGAGCTAGCTGGTGATTTCTGTGAGAGGACTACTTGTGGACACCAACAGAAGAAGATAAATGGCCACATTCTCAATGAGAACCAAAGACCAAACCAGGATATTACACCTCATTCGAGTTGAAATGTTCGTATAACGACCACATTTTAGACTTTTTACCTCCCAAGGACTTGTTGCACTTGTGAGTGCAACAAGTCCCAAGTGCACCTTTTTTTCAGGTGCTGACAGAACAGGTCACATTTACGACCAAATTAATCGCACCTTACAGTCCTGCTTCTGGGGCAAAACAAGAGAAACTGAGGGACTTACTGACCAGCCAAATCTCAGCGAGGAATTAAGATAACAGAGGCAATCGCAATTATTTGCAAAGATTTACGCTCGGACTCAGTTGTACAAATAACATGTTCAAGCAACTCTGTCAAGTGCTCAAAGCAAACTACATTATGGTACAAAGTAAATGTCTTAATGAAGCCGTTACCCCCATTATGTGCACATGTATGAAAGACAACAAAACAAAAACACAGCCAGAGAGTCTGCATAACGTGACATAAGGGCATCACATTCATGACAGTGACTTCTCACTACATCGACTATGACTGATGCCTCGTCAGGGTTGACCATGGTGTATTCTAAGCCTGGTGGGCTGCCAGGCTTCATTTCCCTCCCTCCCCAGCCAGGCTACAGCTACATTTAGCATTGGCCATTAGATTAGTGATGTCAAACTGCCTTCCTTAAGGACAGTTTGACATCAACACCTTATCCCCGCTGTTGGCTACTGGCCTTGCACGCTCTCCAAATTTTTTTTGTAACTCGGCCTCTATGAGGGCCCATTATTGGACAATATGACACCAAGGCAGACGTCAAATGTAAAAGCCCCAAATCTTGCTTGGCTCAATGCAAACGTTTAAAAGTGTGACAATAATCTAGCCTTTAAGGTTCGCGTTGAGACGCAGTGAGACCTTCGTTATTTTATGATTATAATCCGTATTAGAGTAAAATATTCCCATTGAGCTTCTGTAATCCATTGTCCCTGTATCACACCAGTGACAAAACTGATTTTTCCAAGACAATGTTAAATAAGGAACTGATTTTGATGACAAAAGGTCACTGCTCTACTCCACTGCTGCCAAAGGGACAGGTTCAGGGGTTTTTGCTCTTTTTACTCTGCATAATAGACTTCTGATTAAGTGGACTTTTGTCAGTGTTTGCTGTGAATATAGCTAATAAAGCCTTTAAGTAGCTGTGATGCATTTTTCCTGTTTTTCTACGTCTTGTAGATCACAAAATATTAATTTCATTATGGGTATGTTATTTTCAAGAGGATCTCCCACACAGATTTCCATGGTTTAATACGTCAATGGAAAAGCTGACATTTTCACCTTAAGTTGATTTAAAAGTTTGGTTTGTAAAAGAGGAGTAGCAGTTCTACATCAGACCAGGTAACGGGTTCCTGACAACCGTGACTCTCCAGATGCTTGACTGGGGTTCAGAATCTGCAAACCAGCTTGGTTTACTGGTTTGAAGAACCGGTTTCTTCTCATCTATGATCCATATTTAATCTGCAAGGTGTCCAGCGGGTACTGTGGCTGCAGAACAAGCCCCAATCATCATCCTTTCACCACCATGTTTGACAGTTGGTACCAGCTGTTTGCACTGGTGGTTCCTTTAGTTGATGTTGGTCACTTTGGTCCATTATCTGTGCTTGTGTCTGATAAACCCAAAGGAAGCTTTTCCCCTTTTGGGGATTGTTTACAACTTTCTTAGATTCTCATTCTTGTAAAGGTTGGTGATTTAATGTTGCATTTAATCAGCAGCAACCGCTGGCTGCACCTTCCCCTCAGAGTCTAAGAACATAAAAACAGTGTACTTTGGTTTTGTTTGTATTATATTAACATGACTGATTTAATCTGGCTTTTTTGTGCAACTAAGATTAGATTTAAATCATGTTAAAACCTGGTAAACGTTCCATCACTACCTATTACTAAGGTTTTCTCCAAAGAACTTGCTGAGTCCGTCGCGAGCAGTCATCCACCGGCCCACTGTGCTTTTGAGTTAAAAAATGTTTAAAGGAAATTTTAAAATATTTCTAGGTAATTCTATGTTATTGGAAGACATTATTATACCCAAACACCAACAATAAAAGCAGACATAAAAAAAACTACAATTAAGTAAATGTAAAGTGACCAAGAGTTTTTGGTCCTTTATCTGTGATTGTCATTTTATTCACTGAAGTTGTTGGCGTCTAGACAGGTAAAGACAGGAAGTGATTACAGAGTGCTATCACTGATTTGCTATCACTGTTACTGGTGTTTAAAAAACATAATAAATAAACAAACAATGGTGGGGCGAATGTAAAGCCTGGTGGCCCCTTAGACCACTGGGGAAAACCCAGATTACTAATGAACAAGAGAAAAACCAACTCTGATTAACCACATTTGATTTGTCAAACTGGACCTGATTACTGCCGAACCGGTACAGTCAAGGAGGCAGACGATAGCCTGTCAGGAAACATGAAGTAGGCCGACAACCAACAAGACAAACTCTCTGCTACCAGTCTGGACAGAACAGAATCAGTTCTAAAGCTTTGGGACTTCAGAGAACCATAGTAAGAACCATCATGGTCCAGTGGAGGACCTTCCCAGGAGAGGCTGACATACCAGAATCGGAGAGGCAGGTGAAGTGATTACCCATCATGCCTAGCACCGGCTGTAGCAGCCTACGGGGGCAGTGCTATGATCTGGGGTTGCTGCAGTTGGTCAGTTTCAGCAACAATATGAGCTCAAAGAATGAGGTCAGCTGACTACCAGAATGACCAGGTTACTCCATCAACAGGCTTTTTTCTTCCCTCATGGCGCAAGCATATTCCAAGACAGGATTCATCAGGCTCAAATTGTGAGAGAGTGGTTCAGGGAGCATTAGACATCATTTCCACACATGGATTGGCCACCACAGAGTCCAGATCTTAACCCCTTTGAGAATCTTTGGGATGCGCTGGACAAGGCTTTGCTCAGCGGTCAGACTCTACCATCATCAAAAATTAATGAAACACTGAATGGAAATAAATCTTGCGACATTGCAGAAGCTTATCAAAACAATGCTACAGCGAATGCGTGCCGTAAGCAAAGCTAAAGGCGGTCCAACAAAATATTAGAATGTGTGACCTTTTTTTTTGGTGGCAACTTTTTTGGGGGCCCAGACATTGTATTTAGTCTTATGTATGGTCTCTTGGGGTGTTTTAACACCTGAGCTGTATTATCCACCATAAATAGACTAAGGTTAATTCACAAATCACTTAATTTTGGCACAGGTGAAAGCTCATCCAAAAGCTTGATCTATAGGACAAGGAAACACCAGTCCTCCTACAAACCGTTTTTTCTTGGTTAACTTCCAAGTTAACTCTGGTTCAGACAGTGTGAAAGCAAACGGACAGTCTGTCAATCTTTTCTTATCCTGTCTTGGTATGCAAGCATGAGCAAACAAGATATCAACTTTTATGTCTGAAAAAAAGGGTAACATATTGAGCTTGGGCAGATGAAATTACTGCTTTCATCAGGAGCTTGAGGTGAGTTCACGGTAAATGCTGCGATGGTAAGAAGAATAAATATCACTTGCAATATCTATGCCTATTTTTCCTTTTCATCTCTTTCTCGTCAGTGCATCCTAGACTCTGTGACCTTTAGCATTTTGGGTGATGTCATTAGTGTCCAATGTGAACATCTTTCACTTTTCACTGGAGACGAGGGCTTACGTGGATTGATGTCTGTCTGAGTTTTGGCTCCAGTTTACATATTTATAAACTGTTGTGCACCAAACTGAACATGAATATTTATTCAATGCTTATTAAATTTTAATGCAAATATTTGATGGGAGTAGCCTAATTCCTCCACAGCAACCCCTAGAAAAATAAAAACAATCAGCCCCGAGCCAAGCTCTGACCAAGTATTTTGCAATTTGCCACATTTGTGGAGTTTCAAGACCTATAAAAATATAAGAAGTTTCTTAGACCCATGGTCCAAACTGCACAGGAAGATGGCCATTTTGGTCCAAATCTACCATCTTGTGTATTTCACACCTTTTGTATCCGGGTAAACTCCTCATAGAGCTTTGAACTCACAGACTTCAAAATTACCTGTTGTGGTCTTAAAGCATTGGGATAAATAGTTATCAAAAACTTTTTTCTGCATCAAAGCATGTGAGCAAAAAAATATCTTTCACCACAAAAGACAAAAGTGGAACTTCCACACACAAGGCCGGATCTGTACCAAAGATCATGCGTTTAATCACAGATCAGCACTCAGTATACTCAAATAGTCCTGATATCACTTTAGGTCCGCCCACTTACAACAGGAAGTGACGAGTTTCGCTGCTTAATGTCTTTGTTTTACACTCCAGCACTAAGTTGACTCTGCTGACTGAGCCTCAAGACTGGGTGGCGTAAATATCAACATATGAACCCAACTAAGATTCATGTGGCCATTATGGTTGTGTGAGATGCAAATAAACTTGGCTGAGCTACTACAAAAAATATCAGGGTCGACAGTTGGCCAAAAACTCTTTATTTAGCTTTGACTCAAATAAATACTGCTATGTTTGCTACGGGATTCACATCGACCAGATAGCCTGGTTGGATAGTGTTTGACGTTAGTATAAGACTGATTTATAAAAAAAACTGTTTCTCAGCATCTTGTACATTCAAACAATGCGCCAACATGTTTAATTGAAGTTGTACAGTGTTTACTTTGATTTACTGAAACAAATGACCAGAAATGCAAATGAACAGGCTAGTATCGCAGCTAACGCTTTGCTACACAAGTGCTGTAGCCATCTTGGATTTTTGCCTCTGGGTGTTTTGGGACCTTCCAAGTGATCCTTCCTATTTCTGAGTCGGGAAATTCCACATTTGGGAGGATTTATACAGCACTCCATAATTCTACTGCAAACTACCACCCGCTGAAGTTGCTTATATTTTGAAAAAACGCTAATATGACTGTTAAGCAAATACGATATTGAAAACTGAGATTTCTTACAAAAACCATGAAAATGTACAGGTTACAAGGCTAAAAGAACAAAGGAGCCGTCAGATTTCACATAAAAACTACGAGTAAACCAGTCATAGCCTTGAGTACTGAGCCATGCCGATATGTGCGCAAATTTTACGCGTTTAGTTGCTCTGGAGCGCCCCCTCTTTGAACGCGGATACATTTGAAAACGCCGCTTTTCTGCGCAGTTTACTGGAGCACAGCTTAGCCTACAGTCCAACAGCCATGTAGCCACAAAAAGGAAGCTCCTTTACAACTTTCACAGGTTTATTTAGAGACGTCGCCATTTTTATCCGGTCTAGTAAACTGCCAGCAGAGAGCTCCAGTAGCCAAAGACTCTCCCAGCAAATCTTCCCTCCGTCTGAGGCAGTTTTTCAAGCTGCTTCAGACATCCAGCCGGTCGGGCCCCTGCCCACGGCGCCGCCGGCCGTCGCGGAACCGAGCTGGAGCCGTTACAGAGACAAATGTGAGGCGCAGATGGAGAGGAAGGGGCGTAATTACCTTTTAACGGCGCTGTCTCGGCATCCTCCGGTCGCGGCTGGGTCGACGCTCCACGGTAAAATGGCTGCTACAACACTGGTGCGGATGACAGACCAGAGGGAAGAGGCGGAGGCAGCCGGAGAGAGAGAGGAGGGAGGCGGGCTCAGTCGGCCCCCCTGAGGGGTGGGGGTGGGGAACAAGCAACTGTTATTACTAAAAACATGAATCCGGAAAAAAAAAAAAAATTAAAAATTAAAAAATCTATTAAGTATAGATAAAAAGTTTTTTCAACAGAAACTCTTGTTAAAAAACATAAAACACAGATAAAAGGGGGTGGAGCTTGACAAGTGGGCGGGGCTTGAACTGTTTTTCTGATATTGGTGCTTGCATTTTTTCATCAGCTACATCTTCATTAATATGGAGGACCAAAACTGCCATAATAAGAAATAAAAGCATAAATATATATTTAGTTTTTCCTTGTCCTTACACATGAGTTTCTGTCAAGAAATGTATGTATTTTCTTTTTCATATCCTTTAAACATGCGTTTTTGTCAAGAAAAGTAGATATTTTGGTTTGTCTTTTCCTTATACAAGCCCTCCTTTTGTCGTTGCCTCCTCTCCTTTTTCTGCTTGCCCTTTTTCTGCTGCATCCTTATGTTATTTAGGAGAGCTGCCTTCTATGTCCAGTTCCTCTACTGTTGGCCAATAAAGCCTTGGAACCAACGCCACTGCGTCAGACGTTGTGGGACGTTTACGTCTCGCACAGTCGCTCGGTGCCATCTTTACAGGCCACATACCAAAACAAACTTTATCCCGGTGGTTTTATTGTGTTACTGACTGCAGTGAAGTGAGAAGCTTTTCCACTCTAAATCAGGGGTGCTCAAGTCCAGTCCTCCAGAGCTACCGTCCCTGCTCCAACACACCTGAATCAAATGACCGGCTCGTTACCAGGCCTGTTCAGAGCTGATCCCGGTCTGTTGGAGTAAAGATGCATCCAAGAGTTGCAGGACGGTAGCTCTGAGGACTGGACTTGAGCACCCTGAACTAAGCATAAATATTTATCCACAAAATTAAATATTTATTTTCCAAACTAAACATTTAATTTCCAAAACTAAATACTTAGCTCTTAACTAAATATTTAGATCCACGCTAAATCTTTAAATATGTAAATTAGCTTGCTAATAAGTGGAAATGGGATATAAAAAAAGGCCCTGATTTTTGACAACTTATATAAACTCCACTGTTAGTTACTACATATTTAGGTTATATACTAAATATTTAGCTTGTGAATTAAATATTTAGTTTGGAATGCTGACATATATAAATGTAAGAACACCATGGTGAAAATAAGACTTTGAAAAATTTACTCCTGCATTATTGTGTCTTTGACAAGCTAAAGAAACCAAAATATTGCTTTTAATTTTTTTACTGTGTCACTTTACAAACAGATCAATAGAGCCATAGATTATTATTATTATGTCCAGAGTAGCGACATTTAACCTTCCAGAGACCCTGGTGTCTCAACTCTGCATAGCCACGATATGATGGAGAGCAGCCATGTTAATCTGCTCTCTGTCAGGCGTAAAGAAGCAGGTTGTTTGGGTACTGGAAGATGTGCATCAAGAAATGGGACATTCTTGATGCAGCATAAACTTATAGCTTTGTTCGCTGTTTTCTGAGGAGGGCTGAGGACAGATGCTGCTCACCATGCAGGCCTTCGCTCCTCTGATGGAGCTCTGTCTGCAGCAGAGCCCCCCTCTGAGTCTGTCTGCTTCCTGACAACACAAGCTGGAGATTCCCCTTCCAGGCAGACGACTCCAGCGATCCATGCATTTACTCTGGATCAATCAGGAGTTTGCATGCTAGCTAAGCAGCTGGTCGCCGTATAGAGCTGGAGTCTAACAGATTTATTTTCTATTTGCATGATCAAGCATAACGTTATGCCTAAGAGTGTGTTGTTCCTCCTTTTTCTGCCAAAACGTCCCTGGTCTGCTATAAAATATAATGGGTTTTCTATTATTGTTTAGTTTTATTTTGTTGTGAGTTTTTGTTTGTCCAATTCAGTTAGCTTTCATTAATTTTAGTGTGGTTGCTACTTTTTAAGGTAATGTCATTTTATTCATGTAGCACATTTTTAGCAATAAGGCAATTCAAAGTCCTTTAGATGAGTTAGAGGAAAATAACAAAAAAATAATAAAAGAAGAGCAAAATAAAAAAAAGTACTCTGCAATTTGTAAACTAACAGGAATTTCTCTGGATAAGCTAATAGAAAAGAAAAAGTAATGCTAACTGTTGATCTAAGGTAATGAGTAGTTAGCTTCTCTAGATATGTAAGTTTGTTCTAATTTCTGCTCTGGGTTGAGTGAAGCATAAAACTAGACGTTCCTCTTCTGGGTATTAAGCAGATAAGTATAAGTACTCCATAATTTATTAGCTAAATGTTGGTTCTCTGTGTTTTATTCCAAGATGGTTCTAAATGTTGATCTATAGTAATACGTTTGTTCTAATTCCTGTTCTGGGTTGAGTGTCTAACATAAGAAGTACTCCACAGTTTATAATGTATATAAACTAAATGTTCCTGTCTGGGTTGCTCAATAAGAATAAGTACTCCACAATTTATAAACTAGAAGGAGTTTCTCTGAACTCGCTAAATACTGATCTAAAGTAATTAGTACTCCAGAATTTCTAAAATTAATATTAAACTAGACAGACAGGGTAAGAAATGACACATCAGGAAAAATAAGCACATGTAGCAACATTCAAATAATACAAAGACATGAGCCGGCAAAGACAGGGAAACCAGAGGGTATGTATTTGTAGCCATGATGCGTATGCAGATTAGTCCATGTCTCGCTACAGTCTGTTCTCCCAAACAGTCTCTGATAAGGTGGTATTATCTAAGAGCAAGTCCTTGGACAGTTCAGCCATAAGATTCTACAGATGACTTCGGGAGAGGAGAGGAGATGGGAAAGAGGATCTTGTTTTCAAAAACTCCAGGAGATTTGAGATAGTCAGTAAGCCAAGGCAGACACAAGGGAGTAAAATTCAGAATAAACAACATTCTTTAGATCGGGCAGACTGGGAATTTCTCCAAGATTGATTCCATCGACTTTGGAGTTTTAGCGTCCAAAGTTTGACTGCAAAAGAATTGTATCCAACCAATACCTCCGTCCCACGGCATGTCAGTCTTCGCTAAGCAGTTTGGCTTTGTAGAAAACTGTGAAAACCCTTCAAAAGTTTCCAGGGAAGGGTTTACTGATCCCACACAGATGGCAGAAACCAACGTTGCCCAACCCGTCGGACCGTACCGTAACGCATCCTGCTGTAAGACACCGGGCCAGGTACTACCTCCTTCTTCCATTACACCAACGTCCAGTTCTGGTAGTCATGGGACCCATCGGTCCATCTGGTGCTGCATTGGAGTCACCACTTACACCCTGACTGTACATACATATAGTTAAAATACAGTCATTATAACTAATGACTTGTTATAATAGCTAGTCATTAGCTATATTAACTATTATAGGTATAAGTTAGCTATATTATAGCTAATATAGCTATTATTAGCATAATATAGCTATTTTGGCTAAATAATATAGATATATTAGCTAACTGTAACTATAATAGCTACACTAGCTAATAACTGTAGCTATTGTCATTAGCTATTATAGCTATAGTCATTCATTTATTAGCTTTCATGGTTTAGCTGTATTTTAGCAATTCCATGGGATATGATTCTTGTTAAAGCTGCAGGGTGTAAGTTATAAAAATATATTTTTTTTACTTATTTGCGTTTATCCAATTCTAACCATAATTTTAAAACAGAACTTTATAAGCTATAGAATTAGTTTTTCCAACTACCAAAACTATTTTGTGTTTATGTATTTAAAGCTTCTATATGTAATTTACAAAATTGTTTTTTGCACATTTATTGAAACCGTCACTATGTAGTGGCAGTCAGTGAAAAACTGAGCTCCTCCCAGTTCTCCCAGTGCTAACTAAAAGCCAGGAGCCGGGTCTTAGCGTTGTTGATCACGTTGTTGTTAATCTAGTATGGCTGCTCATCCTCCCTCCCGCTCTGCAGCTAGCATAGCTTGTTGTGAATGCTAAGGCTGGTTAGCATAGCCACCGATGATGGCGGATAAACTGTTTTCCTTTGCCGGTAAATTGATTTTCCGCCTTTAGCACATTTAGCGGCGAGTTCTTAAGGGTGATTGACAGCGCTACAACCCGCCCCCTTTCTATGATTGGTTGTTTTTGATCGGAAACAGTGTATTTCTTCAGACAGCAATAGTAGCTCAGGTAGGAGGTGGAGGAGATTGAGTTTTTTTTACAGATTGTCTCATAACAAATGTGAAAAAAAAACATTCTTTATAAAAGCAGCTTCTTGCTCTGGCTGATAATATTCTTGTTCATAACAGAGTTCTGGTCAGTTTGGTTGCCAACCAGCCCTCCTTTGTTTCACTGGGTTGACCTTCTCATGAACCAGGACGGCACCAGCTGTTGGGAAACATTCACTGGCTGCACAACTCGTTGTCCACCACATGATCCTTTCTTTTGTTCTAGACAGGAAAAACCGCAGGGTGATGGCGGCCATCTTGGAAAGCTATTGTTGCTGTTTCACACCTTCCCCACACACTGACAGGCAGACATTACTTCCAGGAAAACTTAACAGCCTCTTTAATTTGGGATGAAGATGACCTGAGTAAATAAAAAATTCACACTTTTAAACAATTTTATCCTTAATGATTTAATTCATTAAGGATAAAACATTATTCCAACCAACTTGAGAAAATGATAATTACTCCCTGAACCCGACTCCCGGTTGCCGTCGAGGGCAACAAAACACTTGAACAGAAACCAAGAATAGTTGTACTAAAAGTGAGTACTTTCAGAAGTACTCACTCATCTTAGTTTAGGTATTTAGAAGAAACTTCTGAAGCTGGTAATTTCTCTCTGATTTCATGAGAACAAACCTGCATGAAGGTGATTTTTTTCTGGATTATTTCTGGGCAACACATAATCTGCTGGCTTGAGAAGCAAAGCAGCTAGTCAGAAAATGAGCATCAAAAATAATATTTAGATTTTAACTTATATTTTAGAAAAATCAATAAAAAAGACTGAAGAACCAAAAACAAGAATTATGATGAAAAATGTATGGGATTACATTATTTTTTCCCGTCCAATTTACTGAGGCCCCACAGCGCCACCTAGTGGCCTCCGCTTTGAAAAACAAAGATGTCCTCCATGTTCGTGAACCAGAACCAGAGAAGCTCGACTTCTGATCCACCCAGTTTTTCTGTAACACCCTCAGTCGTCGCCTGTTCGAACTGGCCGGCAGAAGGTCCAGTGATGCTCCACCGTGTTCTCATTGGCCCGTTCGCTCAGGTGAAGAACCCGCGTGTTTCTGATGGCGAAGCCCTGCAACACAGCAGCCCGACAGCCACAGGTTTGATCTACGGAGACTGAAGGCGACGTTTTTAACGGCCGTACGGCTTCGGAGATGAACCCCAGCAGGTTGACCCGCAGGCTGACCTACTGTTGGTAGTCACACGGTCCAAATGTGAAGGACATCTGGAAGTCTCTGCTGTCCATCATGTGTTTGGTCCACTTGGTGAAGCTGCTCCAACACCGACTGGACCTGGGGAACCAACACAACATCTGCTAATTCGCCCTTCCAAAGAACTGTTGAAGGAATCTGGAGGGAAAATCGCTGTGGAACCATGAGATCCAAACCCAACAACCAAAACTTTCCTCTGAAAACAGTTCTGGACTGAAAGCAGCAAAGGTCAGATGGAAAGCGCTGACCTTTGCTGGTGTAAGAACGCCATATTAGAAAATCAAACCAACCGCAACACAGAATCACCTTCTTCCATCAAGACATAAAAGCAAAAAAAATTAAATATAAAAAAAATTATATATATATATATATATAAATATATATATATATAAAAAAAATTCCCTTCTCACCCTCTGCGGGTGGTCTCTTTCATCCTCTGAGCTCGGGTCCTCTACC